>DWNE01010948.1:0-10080 GCA_018249875.1 Cecropterus toxeus
ATATAATTCATTTTTATTATATTAAACCTTTATCCTTTATTTAACCCTTCTTTATCTATAAAACAACTAAACCTATCATTAATATCTAAATATATAAAAAAAGTCTTTATAATCATTTGATTTAATTTTATCATTATTTTCAAAAATAAAGGGTTTACTATACCTTTAATGGTATTTTAAGAATGACATTTCTTTGTTTACATTTTGGACACCTAATTATGGATCAGACTATAGTTTATTTTTACTCTAGCATAATAGGTATTTGCATATGGACTAAAGTTCAAAGCAGTTCTAGATATACTATCTATGACAGGCTTAATGAACTATATTTCATGTTAATGAAAAAATATAACTTATGATGTTTATACATTGAAAGTATAGGAACGAAAATATAAAAACAAATAGTATTGAAAGCTTTATTTTTTAGTAGTGGAGTATAAGTTACATCATAAATTTTGCACATAAAAAAGTACTTAATCAAAGTCTATACCTAAAGTAGGTAAACAAAATTAAATCAAGTATAAATACGAATACAAAAGTTGTACTGATTGTATTCTATTACATTGTTTCTCAAATTGTATCCATTGAACTTTTAGGACACTTCACTATGCTTTTCACATTTACGAGTTTATATTTAACCATCAGTATTTTTAGTTTAGTGTTAGTCTCATGCAATATTATTAAGATTAATTATTTCAACGAGAGCTTTACATGTTTACTACTTTCTGTTGACGTTTGAGAAACAATGTTCTAGACTAATGCCATAAATTACTTTGATACTAAGAAACAGGAAAACAAAACAATTATTATCACTTATTTAGTATCACAAATTAATGACCAAACAAATATCAATGTGACGAGTATACAAACAAATTAGTATTTGTTCTGTATGAATTTAAGTCATTTTACTCATTGTACGTACATGGTAATCTTAATAACTAAAGAGAAAAAAAAACAATTATCTATTTTAGAAAATAAATAATTTAGAAGTGACATAGTGTGACTGTTAGGTTGGTTTATCATATTGTAACTATAATTCAACTTAGTCAAATTAGTTGTAGAAGTATGTCGCCTATCTTTACGCACTTTACTTTATATTATTTTTTTAACAATATTATCTGTCTACAATGAACACTTCACAATTGGGTGTTTTACAATATTGTCTATTGATATTCCCAAAATATTATTTACGGTTTAGTTAGAAAATTTACTTAAAGACACATTGTGGAATGAACTTATTAGTATTGCTGAAAATAATGTATAAAAGAAATAAAAAAAAAAATATTTCTTCTGTATCTGAAACTTAAAATAGCTTAAATAACATATTTTGTTGCTAACTAAAGTAAATAAACATTTCTGTATAACAAACAATATCTTCAAAATCTTTAATTCTCCTCAATCTTCACAGTCAAGCAGGTGATTGCTTGATAACATGTTTGATTTCAACATATCATAACAAAAAAAAAAAATACCATGGATATTTTTTGGAATTAGGAAAAAGTAACGAAACAATTTATGTTATTTTACATTATGTAATCCCAGATATACCAGGTACACAACTGTTTTAGATCAGAAATCATAGTTATACGTAGTAGCCAAAAAGATTATGAGTACTGGATGGATCAACTAGCCACATTACAAAATGTGTGGTAAAATATTTAAACTATATCGGTGTCATACACATTTATCATTCAGCAAACAATACTATTTATCAAATGAAATATTATTATTGTAATAATACTTAGCATCAATTAACTAGCCTTAATTGGCAAAACTTTTATGCAAATTAAGTATCAAATTGTCTATTTAATAAAGAGTTTTCTATGTATTTCCATTAACTAAACATTTCTTTTCGAATATTTCTCGTTGTCTGTACAGTTCTTCAACTAAATTTTGAATGAACGGATGATCAAATTTTCCATATGTAGCTGCGAAGAATTCCTCTAGCTTCTTTGGTGCATTCTCACGTTTTTCATATTCAAATGCTTGTAAGATCATGTCATATCTGTCAAGATCTTTGGCAAACTTAGCTTCTGGAGAACTTTGGTTTTCATATTCCTGAAAATTTTAACAGTAAATATAATGGAAACTACGATCATTATCAGAATAGGTAATTGATGAAATAGGTGGGTGAGAAAACGAAATCAACACATATTTGTTTTAGATGAACTTGAATTGCAAATTATAAAGATGGATGGATGGATTGGAATAAATAAACAAAAATGTAAATAAAACAAATAAAATAATCATTTATTTGCTCTAACAGTTAGTATATCGTACAATGTATTATAGAGTCTTAGGTACAACAGTTGGGAGACAAAGCGAATCAGACAGTTTGACAGATTGGAACAAGATTTACAGTGATTACTACTAATAATCTTCAATGAGGGTCATAGCAATGTTAATATTCCAAGCTCGTTGTTAAGGGTCGTAAGGAATAGACTTATATGAGACAGTCATACTTTTCTCCAAATCCTTAAGAATTCTGAGGAAATCCTGAGGATAGCAAAGCATCTATGATTGGCCTGTTACTTTTTTGACTTAGAGTACTTTACCTAAAGGTTAAAATCGGAACCCTATTACTAAGATTTCACTGTCTGTCTGTCACCATTCATCACATGAACCGTGATAGTTAGACAGTTGAAATTTTCAGATTATGTATTTCTGTTGTCACTATAGAAACTAGTACTAACAGAATAAAATGCGTATTTAAGGAGGCGCCATGCCACAAACTTGTTCTTTTTTGCCGATTTTTATTGATAATGGTACGGAAACCTTTGTGCGCAAGTGCGACATACCGTTTTTTTAAACATTGCAGTAGCAAACAAACATGCACTCCATCTGACGTTAAACGGTCGCTGGCAGCCCATTTAAAATATGTAACTTG
This sequence comes from Cecropterus toxeus, assembly GCA_018249875.1. NCBI lineage: Eukaryota > Metazoa > Arthropoda > Insecta > Lepidoptera > Hesperiidae > Cecropterus > Cecropterus toxeus. The sequence continues at coordinate 2,888 of DWNE01010948.1, forward strand.
ATATAGATGAGCTTTTTATTGTATTAGGTGTTCATGCCTCATGTCTTTCCCCGACATATAAGAACTGCTTTATGCTAGAAATAGGTGTCATACCTCCTCTATCAAACCATATACATTTTACCACCTTAGTAGAGGTCTTGTTCTCTGGTAGAACTCCAGTATTATATAGAATTGGTTACGGATGTCCACAGTCAGCTTCGGTTACTTACTATCAGTATATTGTTTGATAATTTTATTCTTTAATATTTGTAATACATACCTTATACAGGTCATACATTCTGTCACCGGCTATTCCGGTAAGTTCAGCAATCTTCTTCATTGCCTCATCTTCCCTCCTGTGTTTTTCTTCAACAGAAACACCGCAGTGAGGAGTCAGGTCTCCAACAATGCACTCCGCTAGGTCATGTACTAATGCTGGAAGATAAAAAAGTTTAAATCAATGTTAATAAAAATCTGGTCACTCTTCAACAGTACGGTTTTAGGCAGCAGTAGGTCTGTGGAAAGGACTGCAGGGAGAAGCCTGAATGTTGCCGTCTGGTGGTCCAAAGGTTAACCTTTTTCAGATAATCTTAAGAATGGACTTGCGGTTGGTGAATAATCAATCAGTATATAGGTTGATAAAGAACTATCATCAGATATCTGTCGGTCATAATATCTACTGCAGTAATCTTGATAGATTATCTAAGAATTTTTAATGCAGACACATGATAATATGTTAATAATAATAAAATGCATATAAAACATTAAAATTTAATTAAAAATTTTCCAACTTTGAATATACATATATCTATCCTAATTAAATAACAAAAATGAGGCAATTTTTAATGAGTTTGAGTGGCAAAGAGAAATGCTGCCATGATCAATCTCTTTCTAATAATAGGAATATTAGCTAAGTCAATCCTAAAAAGTTTATCCTATCTCAATTAACTGAATGTAAATTTGAATTTGGAGGATATTTACAAGTTTCACTAGATATGAATTTTCATCTATTATGGAATGTCCGTATGTAGATATATCATCTCACTTTATTACCGATGGTGTATAAAGACAGCTCTAATTTATGAACCTCTTCAATAACTTACCAATTTGAAGACATCGGAAACGATCTAGTTTAGTTGTATTGTTTTCATCTGTAAGAAGGAAAGTCATCATTCCCATCCGATACATGTGACCAGCAATACTTTCACATTCATTTATATCGCACAAAACCCAGCCTGTACGTTTCTCGTGCTGAAAGTAATATACATCAAATATAATCATGGGGAATTCTTTATTAAGTTGAAATTACAAAATATTAATTAATTTTACAAATATATACATAATAAAAAATAACTTAAATTTAAAAAGAAACATTAAATTAAATAAATATAAAAAGCTGCATCTTAATTACTGTCCTGAGGATGAGTTCCCAGAATGCTAGCAACATTGCCTCGTTGAATAGCCAGGCTAATTTTTTGACCGAAGTATGCACCAGCATTAGTATGTTACATCATGGGTGTACATAATAATTGTAATAATTAGAGGTCCGGATCTTCTTATTTTTTCCTTGTATTGAGTGAGTTCTATCTGAGATCCCGGGGTTTTCTTACATGCCCATTGAGACCACGGATGGGGTTTTAGTGAGTAAAAATCTCACATAACTGGTTTTCTCCAAAAAATTAGGACACCTTTTTAAGTTTTTTTCCTCAAAACAAATCGGGATCTCCATCATAGAGAAAATTCATTAAACAATCCTCCCATATAAAAAATATACATAATTTTATAAACAACCCTCTCGTTTCAAATAAAATCTCTTTCTTATTGTTTACAAATTATCAAATTTTGAAGTCTATTTTTCTGGACCTTCCCCCTTGTCTAGCGTGACAAAAAATTTAGAAACTGGCCGACCTTCCTTTTGCGTCGATCGTTACAGTTGGACTTAAACCAAAGTTATAGCGCTGCATGATAATAAAAAATCATTTGAATAATAAATTCAGCCTTGAAAAATTTACACTACGTACCTTCAGACGTCCGACTAGTTCCAAAAATTCAAGAATCTTTTGGTTATCGTTTAATAAAGCCATTGCTTTTATAAACGTGTCTAAATATTCGATGAAATATATATGTAAAGGGTTATTTTACTTATCACAGTTTTGCGTATTTGGCTAATGCGGAGTTCCTTCGTTTTAACTTGTATTATTTTTCCTTTCAAAGCTATTCAAACTTAAGTAGCCATAAATCTATAGACAGAGAGTAGAAACTAGAAACTGACTACTGAAGCTGAACTGTCTCTCTGACACAACGTGACACTAGCTCGCTTGACAATGACAGTTAAAATCGATCAAACCTATCGTCAGTATTGCCATTGGAGATTTTTTGAGTTCCGTTTATAGATAAAAAAGGTAATATATTACTTAGAAAGGTGATTAAAATAAACATGAATGATGTCAGAGCAATTATTTTACTTACGTTAGAGTTTATTAAAAATTAAATGTAGTTCTTTAGTGGAAAATTCTTTTCACATTAAATTTAACATTCATGCTTTTTTAATAACAGTCAATCAAAGTTTGGCGCTAATTTCTAGTTTTGGTAAAGTGTGAATTGAATTCCGATACGAAGAGTTCTGTAGCGCAAAATTTTCAACTACATATATTATTTTTAGCATTGACTAAGTAACGACATATTTCACGAACATTTAAAGTATAGGTTACTACGGTTAAATTGAGAAGCCGAGATATTTTTTCATTGTTGTAGTAGCCATAGCAACAAACACTTTTTAGAATAAAATAGAATAGAACGTACAATGTAATGGCATTCTGTAATGGCAAAAAAGGGGTATTTAAATTCTCAAATTATCTAGAAAGCTTCTATGCTTTTTTCAACGCAAGAATCTTTTGTAGCAGATCTTGGAACGCCCTCACGACTAATCGGATACTGTTCTGGCGCACGAAGCTGCACTCACCAGATAAATTTGCGTCCGATTAAAATTATATTTAACCAGCCGACAAAATTAGGACGCAACTGTAGGTATATATTTTATCCATCTGAAGAAGATCGCACACTTTTCAATCGCCTTCTTGAACATAAATTCCGCGAAAGCTCTCAAAGCGGGCGTGATCTAAACATCAAGACTGACTGCTACTATTACAAATACGAAATGGCATACAACGCTAAATACAAATAAAATTTGAAAAACCGGGCAAGTGTGAGTAGGGCTCGCGCTCTAAGCGTTGCGTAGTATTCCATAAATAAATAAATAAATTATCTAGTTTCTGTCATCTTTTAAAAGAAATCAATATATTGTAACACATTTTATTCGCATATTCTGTAACGATCGCTTTTTTATTTGACCTATTATGATTTTAATCAAATTACAAGTTTTGGTTGTAGGATTTTCGTTGCTGGCTCACTTATATGTGAGGCGCCCATCTAAGTCCTCGTGAGCAGCAACGCATCTATGATCGGCTTCAAATAGAATCCCGTTCTTTTCTGGCTTTCAAATGTCCATGGACGGCAGTAATCACTTACTATCAGGTAGAGTGCATGATCGCTTGCTGCTTCAATCTGTTAAAAGCAAAAAAAGCATTGCTGACCGCTTTGGCTTACAGACAGGGTCAACATAAGCTGAAATTAACACCAACTGTATCCGTAAGAAAGTACCTATACTTATTATACAAGATAATCTGAAATCCTTTTAACATTTTTTACTATTTTGCTACCACGCCTGTTACTTAATTAAAGCTTAATATAATGTTGAGGGAAGAGCGTAAAAAAGTAGTATTTTTCACAATGCTTAAAACTTTAGAAAATTTCAATGCATAAATTGTATTCGAACTGCGTACAAACGTAAGAGGTAAAAAATATGACTTTTGAGCTATCACTGCTTATAAGGTAAAGGTGTTTACAAATTCATTCAATGATTTCTACAAGTCGAGTATACGATAGTAAGCGCGTAAGGTTTGATTAATATGATCAATGAGAAGGTTGTGAACGCATACTATGAATTCCAATGATTCTCAATAAACCGCTACGCGAATTTAAATTCTATGCTGGCGTCACGCGGCCAGTGAAAATGTGGGAGTCCTCGCTATCGGTCTGTTACTGGAATTAGCTTCAAAATGAATATTCCAGTTAGTTTAAAACCTCTCAAAATTTTGTCTAGTGTGCATAGCAAAGTTGGTTCTGCTGTGATAACAAAGTTTGTGATCGGTGAAAGCTACTGGAATGATTTTGCTGTTGTTCCTTATTTGTTCAGGTTTGTGATTACGTACTTACACTTTGGAAAATATTAAGTTCACTCGATTACTACAAAAGTTTCCTTTAATTGTAACAAAATGTGATTGTAAGTGAACTGAAAATCTATCTATGTAGTAATTTTTTTACGAAATGAAAGCTATTAAGAGCTAACATTATAAGTTTAAAAACATATTTCAAATCTGTTTCATCCACTAGTTATGGATTACTAAAGTTGATAGAAATTTGATATTACGATTTTATTCTTCATATAAACAATTGAACTTACCACAATTTGAGTTTTTTTTTTAATTTCGTAGTTTTTAGTAGTAACTTCAAACTTTCCTCTAAGACCGTTACGTTTTTACAGTCAAGTTTAAATGATGGCTACGAAAACTTTCTCTGAATGCTAATTCGGAGATATGAATCTCGATTGTATTCATATGGGAGTCACTCGTACAGCATGACATGTGACTACTAAACTTAACCGGATATTTTCTACTTCAAAATGTTAGTATGTATGAATGTACCTATGCCGTACACATGTATGGAGTGGAAGTAGGCAGCACGCATGCTGTTGTCTATTACCTGTTGACTAACGTAAAATAGTCACAGATGTGTTTCATTTGGGTTCTTACTGTATTCATCAAAGCAATGACGTATTAAGGCTTTTATTTAACTAGAAAATAATACTTAAAGTAAACTTTAACTCCGGATTTATCTAGGTTATTCTTTAAAATAGAAAAAAAAAACTTTAAGCGGTAACTTGCCATTTTCGCGCTTGATTGTACCTACTTACAGATAACGAATAACATTCGACCAGTGATATTATGTTAAACAAATGTTAAAGTAATCTCATTTAACATGATTTAGGTACAGTCATCTAAATCATGTTACATGAAGAAAAAAGACGCATGATATAAATAATGCTATCATAGTTTAAAGTAAACTTATGATGCACTCTCGTTCCGAGGCAAGTTTGCGCTGTTCCGATCAAATTCCCGTTTGCTCAGCTCTTAGCGAGATAGCCATACTAAGTGCTCGTCATGTTATTGTGACTATATCGACTATGAAATATTGCCATAACACTACTTAACGTTTGAAATTCTCACTTTAAATGTATTCTTAAATTATACCATATCTAAATAAAAAATGTATACTTAACGTTAAAAATCTGCAACTAAAATTAGACGATAGGTAGAAGTAAACTAATGTTTACGCCTTCTTGTATTGTAAAAAAAGTATTTTTTAATAATCACGTATTCAATAGACATCGTAATATTTTCTTGGACTCGCAAGGAGAATAATAATTAGTTTTAAATTAGGAACACGAAGTCACGAAATATTTCAGTATTAATCCAAAATATATATTTTTAAGAAATATTGTATTTGCATTAAAAATGAGAAAAATCCTACCTAAAATACAACTAGTCATATGTACGTACCTACACAAATACAAGTATTACAATAATACTCATGTGTTCCTAAACCTATAACAATATCAATATAATGTATAAAGCACCAAGAACTTTAAAATATTTATTTACTTCAAATTAGTCTTATAAATATTCTAAAAGCTGCATAATTACTTATAACTTGGCAATAAAAGGTGGTTACATAAATTATTATAAATTAAAGATATTGACATCACGGCAATTGATATGTGTTGAGGTGTATTGTATATTTTCAGATACATAATTATATTGTGAACATTATGTGTTTACAAAACTGCATTTACACTCTGTAGGGAGATTAAACGACGTTATTAGTCTCTGTTAGTATTTACCGCACTGGCTAAATAAACATGTTTAACCATATACATTTGGTTTAGAATTCACTGGTATATTACTATTGTAAAGCTGTACAAACGTTTGAAGTTTGTAAACGATGACTTTGTAAAGATTAAATCAGTGGAAAAATATAACTTTTAGAAAATTTTAATTCGAATTTCGTACCGTCCATACCTATTTTTACTGGCTGGAAGAAAATAGAAATTTTGAATAGATAGTTTTTTTTTCTAAAAAATATTCAGATGAAAGATTTATTCATATTCAAAAGTTTATGCTTGGTTTCTATAGTCTATACAGATATACATATAAACTAACACATATTTCATTAGTCTATATTTAATGAAATAGTAGATTCATAATTATCGAATATAAAATATTTTTAATTTGGGTTTAGCGCTAGTTTGTTGTATTAAACCCTTATGCTTCACTAAACTGACAATAGCACGAACTCTGAACAACTACTCCTCTACACACGGATCAGCTTAGCTCACATTATTAATATTATACGATTCATTATAATATTTTTATTTAATATTTTACTGTCATGAAATAATCATGAAAATCAGAAGGTTTTATTTATTTCGTAGAAAATTAGGTCTGCCAGAGGTTATACGACAAACGCGTATAATATTGACTCTCCTTTCTAATGCTTGACAGGACCTTGGAGTCAGTCAGATCAGTGATACGAAGATAGGAAGACGCGTAGCCGTAGATTTATCGACCCCTTGTCGTACTTCAGACACTGTACTATTGACCCTTTCTGTCAAGGGTCACCACGCCTGTGATCCAGTGCGTATTGAACGTAAATTACTAGTGGATATATCTACGTTCTCGTGTTGTATCTTGTTCTTGTTTATTGTTAACAACGAACATAACTAACGGCTCGGTTACCGACCCTGCATCCATCCATCAATCTACATTGGAGTAGCGTGGAGTACGCTCCAGGCCTCCTGCCAGTGGTGTAGCGAGGGAGGCGGGGGCGGGGCGGGGGCTATTCGCCCCGGGCGGCACATTTTTAGGGGCGCCAAAAACAGATTTGGGGGGCGGCAAAAACATATTTGGCAACCATGTTTTGTCATCAAATCGTCAAGTTAGATATTGGCGTTTTTTTTGGTCCTCAAAATTTGTATAATGTGTGGCGAGTTCAACTTCCGCCCCGGGCGGCGTAAGCCCACGCTACATCACTGCCTC
>DWNE01010949.1:0-10079 GCA_018249875.1 Cecropterus toxeus
TGTTGAGAAAACTCCGATAGCGCGTTTCAGAATACGATGACGTCATCTCTCGTTGAGTAGCGGGAGGTCGCCACAAAGGGTTTAATTTTTACCCTTTGAGTACGGAACCCTAAAAAATCAACTCAACAAAATGACTAGTGTGAATCGAACTTAACGAACACATTCCCACAAAAATCAACCGTATCCGAAGCAACGAAAGCTCAAAATCGGTGGCCACTCATCACAATAATTGCATGGGTGTATCAACTATAGCCGATAATTAGTTTAGCAAGTAATTGCTGTATCTCGAGCATTCAATTAGCCGGTTCGATTCCCGTTCGAAGTTCTCTGCGGTATTCTTAATGAATTTTGATATTGTTTTTATTTCTTTGAATTTTGATGCGCTTATAGTTTAGTGGCTGTAATGATCATTTTTTTATACTAAAAATATTATACCTACTAGAAATATAAAAAAAATTGCTTGATTGAATTGGTTTGATTTGCTTTTATTAAAACATTGAAGTAACAAACGAGCATGCAGCTCACCTGATGGTAAGTGGTTACTACCGCCCATGGACATCTGTAAGCAACTTCGTATAGAACGAAACGACGCAAGAACGAAACGCAAGAACTACTACCGTTCGAAACAGGTGTGGCATTGCATCACCAGGATCGAGCACCTAAATTTTCATCATATTGTATTATATTAGATACAAAAGGTTTACTCTTAGTTTCATAAGAATCGGGTTGAGTTTCAGTTTTTTAATATGTTACGGGTACTAATGATATGCGGTTTTGAATTTCTTTTTGCCGATATACCGGGTGTAATCGTTAAGTGCGCACAGGCGATTATTCCGTAACTATTATAGATATCAAAAAACTTTAAACGGATATCGAAAGTACTTCAACTAATGATTAAAATGACAATAATAACTTTTGAAAAATAAAACGACAAATATCCGAAAAAAATACATTAAACATTTCCTTAAAAATAATAAAAATATAATATTCGTTACCGATCCGTAATCCGAAGCTAACGGATAATCTGATATAATTACATATCGTAACCATATCCGAAACCGGTTTAATATTATTCGTGTCCAGATCCGAAATTTCATCCCTGATCCATATCGATAGTATCGACACACCCCCATCCCTAGAACACAATTTTTATGGACCTCCACCCCTCGACGGTTCCGCATAAATGTTTATCAACTACGCTACATGCCTAATGACCCCTAATTTGATTACTTTTGGTGTATTGGCTCATGTTACTTAAACATATTAGTACCTGGTTGAACGAGCTTTGCCCGGTTTTTTAACCGACTTCCAAAAAGGAGGAGGTTCTCAATTCGTCTGTATTTTAACCGACTTCAAAAAAAGAGGAGCTTCTCAATTCGTCTGTATTTTTTTATGTATAATACCTACATCGAAAGTTGTGGATAGAGTGGACCGATTTTGTCATTTTTTTAAAAGCTGGCATTTTTTAATTTATTTATTTGCTGCTTCCCGTTTGGTCCCATTTTAATTCGGTTCAGTTCTGACAAGGGCATCCATGAGAAAAATGTATAATTCTTAAATTTGCATAAAAGAAATAAAATAATTCTGAAGTCGGCGCTCATTGACGACACGCGTGGCCGAGCGGTCACCATACCGGTCTGACGCGCAGTGGGACCCGTGTTCGATTCCCGGCCAGACAGAAATATGAATGATGAGTTTAGACTTCTATTCTGGGTCTGGGTGTTTGTGTATTCGTCTTTGTGTGTCCATGGTACTCACGACACAGGAGAAAATCCTAGTGTAGGGCTGTGAGTGGAAAAAGCGTGTGTATATACTTGTAGGACATAGATTCGTCGTTGTAATGCAACAAAATAGGTTGAGCGCCGACTTCGGGACTATGTATGTAATGTGTATGTAAGAAACCAACATATATTTAAACTATTTCATTGCTTTTTGGTGACATTGAAGTCGGTCTCTAATTTTTGTTAAAAAGAAATGTTTTTCTAACATCACAAAGCTCCATCTGTCGAGTAGAAACAGTTTTTATTTATTTACCCAAAGTTGTCCTCATCGGTCATGGTGGTATAGGTGGCGCTGATATGAAAAATGAACAAGTATTCTCATCTAAGGTACATCTCTCGATTGGGAACAGTGGCCACCTAACATCAGATCTGTTTTGCTATTTCGTCGTCAATTCATTATTGTCCCACTGCTGGGCACGGGTCTTCCCTCCGAGTGAGAGAGTTTTAGGCCATAGTCCACCGCGCTGGCCAAGTGCGAATTGGCAGACTTCACACACCTTTGAGAACTCTTTTGTTTTTTTTAGAGAACTAAGACGTTCAGTTTTCCTCACGATGTTTTCCTTCACCGTAAAGCCGTGATAATTAAATTCTAACATGCACATAATTTTAGAAAAATCAGTCGTTGGGATTCGGACCTCGGACCCTCGATTGATAAAAACTCAGTCTGTTTAACCCATTAGGCTATCACTGCTCTATATTGCTACTTCAGCTTTGTTGCTTCAGTTCATAAAAAACCAACGGGAAGAACTACCCTCTTCTATTAACAAAATTCACTCAACCGGGTTATCCTCGGCAAATCATCCCCCATAAAATAAAATCATCCCTCCATAGAGTGTTCACGCCCCTCTTATCTGTAGCACGCACCCTGTTGTTATCAAATTTATCCCCGTTTGTACATTATCCTTTGGGGTGCTACATTTTTATTCGCGGAAAATAAATATAGTTAATAATTATTATTTGATATACTCCCTTATCGGAGGGGTGAAGGAATCATCTTAATAGTGTCGTGGTAAATTCCTCTTTAGGGGGTCCAAGATTCTAATCCAAGGTAGGATAATTCGAACGCAAATTTCGGAGTCTATCTATAACGAACACACAAACAGAACAGAAAAATTAATTCATAGCTCAGATGTCTGTCTGACCGGGGATCGAATCCAGAACCTACTACGTATTAAATCAGTATGATGATTGCCGCGCGGGATTACAAGCCTATTGCCTCGGAATAACATCCTGTAAATAAAAAACCGGCCAAGTGCGACCCGGACTGACGCACGAAGGATTCCGCACAACATCCTTAAAAAATACGCGTTTCTTGTATTTTAATCCCATTTAAATATTTATTTCATTCTGTTTTTACTTTTTTTTCTAGCGGCAACAAAAAATACATCATTTATGAAAATTTCAACGGTCAAGCTATTACGGTCCATGAGATAGTCCGGTAACAGCGGACGGACAGACGGACACGGAGTCTTATTAATAGGTCCTTTATGTCCAGAACCATTTAACGGAACCCTAAAACCGTCAATTCTACTACATTTTTCATTAAAACAAGCCATACCTTTAGACCTTATCTGTATTCTGAACATTCACTTTTTTACCACAAAACTTTTATATTAACCACCGTCATTTGCCACTTACGTAATAAAAGTAAATAACTGTTACACCCTCTTTGGGGTTGAAACACCCCCTTGCTAATTCCATTACAAGGTCTCTCTCTAATAAAATTAGTCTGTTTATTAAGAAGATTTAGTGATAATTCTGTGAGTAATTTTGTTATAGATTTTTAAGGGTGTACTGACCATGTTTAGTAATGGTCGTGGCTTCGATTCCCGGTTAGTCTAATTTCAAATTATGTCTGTCTTGTCTTATTTCACTTATTTTCTGTTTATGTTTTTTTTTTGACAGGAAAGGGGTCTTGCAAAAAAAAAGAGACCTGGGAGAAAAGAAAACAATAAACAGAAAATCTAACCGTCAGTCTAACCGATTCGATTTCAAAATTCATAGTCAAAATAGGATAAGGGTTTTTAATACCTACATCAAATGAGTTAGCATATGTCTAGGGCTCTAGGCAGTCCACCTGATGGTAAGTGGTCACTGCCGTATGGACTTCTGTAAGCAACTTCATATAGAACAGGGGTTCTATCTGAAGTCGACCACAGATGCGTTGCTACTCCCGAGGACTGATTGTCGCCTCATATACAAGTGAGCACAACCACACCCTTGCACCTCGCGCAAGAACTGCTTCAAGCTAGAAATAGGTGTGACCACATAATTTAAGAAATAGAATTTTATTTTATTTCATATATTGTGAGCTCTGATTCGACTCACATTTAATTTTATTGACGCAATGTTTGTATCTAAAATCGCTTTCAAAAACTTTTTATACAAGTTTACATGTTTTGACTAATTTTTTGTAAGTTATGGTTGTCTATAATTGGGAAGGCACCATTTTCTTTTTCATTGCTGTATAATTTTAAAAGTGCTGTGAAAAGTACACTTCTCTTGGCGATACATACATAAATAAATACATAACATACTTATATAAAAGCTGAAAGATAAAAAACTTTCCCTACAACACCTTAAACCTCAATTCAAATTAGTTTTTTTGAAAATATTTTGAAAATAACTTCCCCGAACTGGGGAATATACTTCCCCGCTGTATATACTTTTACTACTCGTATATACATAATAACATTAAAGCTGAAAGATTAACAACTTTCCCTACAACACCTTAAGCCTAGTCACAATTTCTTTTTTTGAAAATATTTTGAAAACAAGCTCACCGGAACTGGGCCGATCGCTGTACCTCGTGCAGTAGACCCACGCCGGCCACACCATCGGTCCATCGCCGCTTGTGGAACCTGCAACATGGCATTTAGTTAAAGTAGCAAGTGAGCAGGCGGTCCACTCAGTAAGTGGCAACATTTCATGGTGATATAGAATCAACACCAGAAAGGACCTTCAGTTTCTTTAGGACGACCATAATTGTTTTTTAAAACCAGCATGCAGCGCATCTGGTGTCCAACTCAAAAGGTCATGGACTACAATGTCGAACCGCGTGGCAATGTCACGATACCGGTCTGACATGTAGTGGGTCCCGGATTCGATCCCCGGCCAGACAGAAATGTCAATAATGACTTTAGATTTCTGTTCTGGGTCTGGGTGTTTGTGTATTCGTCTTTGTGTGTCCATGGCATCCACGTCACAGCAAAAAATCCCACTGTGGGGCTATGACTGTAGGAAACGATATACCCACTGACTGTAGTTTTTTATATTTCATTTTTGTTAAAAAAAATACCCTAAACCTTACCTTGTGCTGTTCCCTGGCTGCTATTACTATCTTCTGCCTTCGACAGGTCAATAGCCCCTTTATCCCCCTTCACCTCGGGGACCCTCGGCTCCTCCGGCTTCGGGGGAACGGGGACCTCCTTCACCGGCTTCACTTCCAGCTGCCTCGACTTCAGCGATTTCCGCTTCGTCAACGGATCGGTTATCCGTCTCCCGAAATCTGCTTTTAAAATATTATCGATACTAAATTTCAGACTTTGATTGATAAACTCCCGTTCTGATTCGTTTTCTGGCGACTTTGGCGTATAATGTCTTCTGTTCTCGTCTGTTCTTGAATCTTGGGCTTTCCGTAGGCCGAAGTTCACGCCAAATTGTGGATTTACCATCGGCATTGCTCTTGGGACGTTCATCTTTAAGTCCACTTGGCTCATCAAGGGATTTTGAAACAGTAAGGGCTGGTTTAGAAACATTAAAGGGTTTGGCGCGATCGGATTCGGCCGGAGAAGCAAGGGCTGGTTCATGTTTAGGTTCTGACTTAGCTGTGATATCGCGTTTAGGTGTGTTTGTATGTGTTTGAACGATGTTAGCGGCGTGTCCTGGCTCGGTTTGTCGTAACTCGACACGGGTGCTTCGTTGCCAACCGACAGGACGGTGTCGTCGCTGCAACAAGAGTCGTCGACACTGATGTCCGCTCTATCCTGCTCATCGTCGAGTCTAGGGCTGACACTCTCTGAGTTTCTGGAAGCTTGACTGTCGTCGAAATTCGGCGTGCTTTGCAGCAACTTCTCGGTCGAGAAGACATTGTCGGGGCTCGTATCTCTCTCCTTTTTTAGCACGTTGTGGATAGAAAAGGACGAATGTAGGGGTCGTTCCTTCTCGTCGGGGTAGTCGGGAGTGGTGGCGTCCCTCGGGGAGTACGGTTCCTGTTCCTCGTCACTGTGCTCCTGGATCTTGATGCGATCCTGGAGGTGTACGGTCGTGGATACCGCCGCCATGTTTCGTTACGCCATCTGGTGGAAGAAAGGATTCATTAGTCGATAATATTTAGAAATAATTTTCAATATGAGTTTACCGATTTATTGACTGTGTGTGTAACGTAGTAATCTTCCGCTGAACCGATTTTGATGAATTTTTTGGGATATTTTTGTTTTACGGTGTTACAAAGGAATAGCAAACGAGCACGCAGTCCACCTGATGGTAGGTACCCACTGCCGTCCTTAGACATCAGTGATTAATCCCAGAAAAAATCTAAGTATTACCTAAGACCGGAGGACTAAGTAACGCCTCGGATAGGCCTATCCCTTACCACATCACGCCAGAGTACAGCAATGCTACCCATATAAATGAGCTGGCAACCACACCCTTCTAACGAAACGCAAGAACTGTATCCCGATAGGAATAGGTGTGGCGGTGGTATCTTCGCGGTCGAACTATACTGGTTCGACCACTTAACAACCTTCTATTATCGTTATAAAAACCATTTATATGTGAATAAACTCATTTCATTTAATTTAATTGTATCTTGGGTACACTTCCACGGGGCAGCGATTTGACCCATTTATTTTATCTATAGTTTTTTTTAATTTTAATTTTAATTATCAATTTTATAGTTAAATTAAATTGTTTTAAATAAATTTAATTTAATGTTCACAAATATTAAATTAATGTAAAGTTTCTTATAGACCGTAACGAAACAAAATACAAAGTAAATTCAGTTACATTTCAAGAAATTTACACAGCATATTATAATAATATTTTACAAACTGTAATTGTCAACCAATATCACAATAAACAATTTATTCAAGAAATATTATTAAGAATGAGCACCTTTGAAATTGCGGAATCGTGATACCGAAATAAAACAAATCAATTTCGTTACACTTTACACTTAAGTTACACTTACACTTATCTTTTTACAGAAACGGCTTACATTTACAATGTACTGTAAAACCCGGTATTAGAGTCGAGATTCGATTTTGGAATTTCCAACACAGACTTGGGCGAGTCTGTTCGAAATTCAAATATACGTTTACGGTTTGCAACGATTCTATTGTAAAGAAATAAGGTTGAATTTTGTTTAGCAAGCGCTTTTTATAAATTTGTATGATTAAACGAAATGTCTGGTTGAGAACGCGTGCGCGGGCCGCGATGTGTGTGGTCCTGAGTTGCATTGGATGGAAGTTTGCTCCACTTGATTATTTTCATTTTATGTTTATACGTCGATTGTTTTATGTTTAAATTGTGATTGCAGGATCGTTGAAAACAAGCGCAGGCTTCCGCGTGCGTTGGTATTTATTTTCCGAGAACGCCGTATTTAATTAATGGTTTATTAGAATGCACTAGGTAAAAGACTTAGGCATTTAAATCTGAATGACGGTACGGAAAACAAAAGTACAGACAACGTGTGTTATTTATAGCTAAATGGGAATAATCAAATGTTAATGATAATTGACTACCATCGCCTTTAGGCTATCGGCACTTAATTTAAAGTAATTGTCAGTTCATTGCTGAGTTTGGTTTAGTTAAGTTATTTGTATAAACAACTATGAGTAATGAATTTCATAAATTTTATACTTTTATCGCTGCTTAATAAGAGTATAGTAAGGTGAAACTGGCATATTTAAGTTTTAAACTGGCATTTAATTTAAGAGATATTTAAGTATAACAATTTTGTTACGGTAAAAAAAAACAAACAATTTTTTTATTCATTTAGATTAAGAGACACATTTATCTCTGTGTTTAAAATAAAGATAAAAATAATTATTTAATCATAATAATTACAGATACATTGAAAAGAAGCCAAAATGTCTACTATTAAGATAAAATGAATCTCTATAATCAAGGCCAATAACAAATAAGCTAAGCAAAATATAGAGTTAAGGTGATCATAGTGTTTCATTATATTATTATTTTGTAAACATACTTATAATGCTGGTGTTAATACTGTTCCATTAATGTTTTGTCTTATACTTCAATTACACTGTTCGTGGGTGTATTCACTTAATTTAAATGTTAACTTCAACATGTATCTATATATTTGTCTAGATTTTATTGTAATTAGAGTTCCGCTATCAACGAATAAAGGCGCGTGATGTGAAATTTAATGTTTTTAAAATACGTATATATGTCTATATTGAAATAATTTTTTATGTATAAGCGAAGTTATTTTCATATCACAGTTGTGACTTTGATCGGTTGTGAATTGTTCGGCGTAAACACCTGCGACACAGTTTCTTACTATTGCAGATGTTTACGAATACTGTATTTATAACGTGTTTTGTTCAATAAAATCCTTTAAATCATTTAAAAAAATCCTTTGATTACATTCAATATATAATGACAGTAGTAGTTGATTATAAGCAAACACAGTCTTATTGTAAAATAGTGATAAAAAAACGAACTTTGTCATTAAAAATCTTATTAAAATATAAATATCAAATATATTATTTTTTAATGAAAAATACTAGCCTATTCCTTCGGCTCCAATTGCATTACATTTATGAGATTTATGACCACGTTTATCATAGTTATACGTATCCCATGTATTCATCTAGGCTATAAACTGTCTCTCTTCATAGCGAAATCGATCAGTAATATTTTGCATGAAAAAGTAACACACATACATCCTCGAAAACTTTCGAATTTATAAATCTAAACTAATATTATAAAGTAGAGTTTGTTTGGTTGAACGCACTAATCTCAGGAACTACTGGTTCGAATTGAAAAAATATTTTTGTGTTAAATAGTAAATTTATCGTGGATGGCTTTAGGCTATATAACATCACGCTATGTTTGCTTGTTTTAAATAATGCAGGTGAAACTGCGTGGCACAGCAAGTAACACATAAATAAAAATATTTAAAATCAAATAGAGCACACTGTAGAATATTCTCACTCAAGCAGCGGCTCCTCAGCGCGGTCAATGTTGCAATCATCGCGGATAAATAGCCTTTCATGTTGTGTCGTTGTTAGTTTGTGTGTTATAAAACATTTTATTGAACAAAAAACACGTTACCGCAATGAAAAAAATAATCAATAATGCCTATTATAATAATATGGATTTAATAATGCCGTTAAGTGTTATTAATAATGTTAAGTAGGTGTTGAATTTTACTGTTCTATTTAATCATTCTTGTTATTTGTATATAAGTAGGCACGCTTATATATAATAGATGTATAAGTTTAACATAAGGTGAACTAATGTTTAAATAATTGAATGCCCTGGCACGTTTATTGCTTTTCTAGAGTTAGTTTGTGCATTTTACTGGTAAATTAAAAAGATTTGTTCACTTATTTGCCTTATATTGCCTCTAAAACTTCTTTTGCATTAAATCTTATTAATGTTACGCATAAATAAGTCCACCCTTTCAAACTGAAAGATTTCAACTATTAAATAATTTTGTATTTTTTACCATTATTTTATTTGCATCTTCAAAAATTACCTACAAATATTTTAGAAAATTAAATCAAAGTAGAGCAAACTCCAATCCATAATAGTGGGCGGTATCAATTTGCTTGTAATAACTATTGCAAACAGTAGATATAAGATTGTTAGTAGAATTGTAATTCGCTTGATAAAGTAGCAAACGAGTCCACCTGATGGTAAGTGGTCACAGGCGTCCTTTAAATCAGGGATGTTACAAGCTTTGTAACCGTAACCGAAATTATCTGTTATCCGAAAAATGATCCGTATTCGATAAAAGCACTTAAGATGTATTTAATCCAAAAAGCCTATTACTGTATTGAAAATTTTCTAAAAAAATCTCATTCTATTATAATGTATTCCTTTTTTTTATTTGTGTGAATTACTTTATGTAATTAGGTTATATTAATTGTAATTTATTTTAATGACAAATATTAATTTATAAAAATGACTAATTCTTAATTAAATAGACATTGACTTCAAATTTTTAGAATATATAAATTTTATAATTGGAACTATTTAAATAATTCATTAAAATTTTATGTAATGTATGTATGTATAAAATATTTGTACGCCAATTTTTGGCAC
>DWNE01010950.1:0-10079 GCA_018249875.1 Cecropterus toxeus
AATGATAATGAAAGTGTAAAAATCCCATGATTCCTTAAAACAAATTGACATTTATTTAAATTTAGTAATGGATAACCTTGGGCTGCATTGGACGCTCTATACACTCTTAGCCTCACACTAAGATTTCCTTCTGCGACACACACAAAGACGAATGCGTGATAGGCCGGTATGATGACCGCTCCGCCAAGCGGGTCGCCAATGAAAATTAAAACGAAAGACTCATCGGCTACATTCACAAGAAATATTTATATTAGTTTTAAAATTTTCAGATCGTCGTCCATATAAATGCCCAGGTTGTAGAAAAACTCCGGCAAGAAGCGGTGTTTTGTGAAAAGGAAACCGGGGTTCCTGCGGCCGTATTAAAGAAAATAATTGAGTTTCCACTAGAAAACAATGTATCCAACATGAAATTTTATCACTGCATCTGCTTTAATAGAGGATTCACCGACAGAGATGGGCACATGATTGTGGAAAACATGGCTACATTAACAGTTAAGAACGGAACACGAGAAGACTATATAGAAAGGATTAAAGAATGCAATAACTTTGCGCTAGAAAATCACTTGGAAACTTTATACGCAGTAGGTGATTGTATCCATAGCAAAGTCATATTCTCTGTTGACAGTTAAATTCATTTCGCTTTCTCTAACAACTGAAGAACTAGCGTTGCATTATGTGTAATTCGTTCTTTGTAAAAATATTTTACATTTCTGTTTAATTATTATTGGTCTTTTATTTACAAATTTTGGACTCACTGTATGTAAGAGCAGAAGATTTGACTTAAAAATTAAATTCGCTATTCGTCTACATATAAGACTATAATAGGAAAAGATAAAAAGTGTATTATTAAGCTTACGATTTTTTTTTGTTTAACACATATTTTGTAGGAGGATATTGTAAACAGGTTTATGTATGCTATTATGATTTGAATAAAGGGTTTTTTAAAGATTTGTATTTTTTAAGCAGCAAAACAAACAAACAAACTCTTCTTCTTTATAATATTTACATATTTACATAATGTGCACTTATTTAAAATTTATTGTGTGTATAAATTAACAATTAGTTACAAGATCTGGGGCACGGTAGTGCCCCGCCAAGTCGAGCCAAACCCTGCCGTACTATCCTTACTGTCCTTACTGTTCCGTACTGGAACCATTTCGCCAAATTTTCAGGCCCCTATTTGAGAACTTCTGGATAAGATCAGAACGCAGAACTTTTCATCGTCCAGTAATCACATACTTAAAATCCAAAATTTCAAGTCTGTAGGTCATTTAGTTCCGAAGTTAAGCGAAAGCAAAGTTTCGCATTTATTACACTCACTTACTCATGATTATCAAAATAGAACTAGTACTTCTCATAAACTCAGAGAACTGAAATTTAGTGTAGAGTAAGTAAGATAATCGATACATCTTTAAGCAATGATTTATTTTCAATTCTCTTTTCAATAATGAAGTTTCCCACCAAATGTCAATCGTCACACCTTTCCTCTCTTCTCCTCTCCTCACCACATCTCACGTTACAAATTATAAAATAAGAAATGTTTCCTGTGCTGAAACTACCACTGTTAGATATTCTTTTTATTTGTTGAAATTCTTCAGACAGAGCTACATTGGCTCAAGGAAACATAGGTCCCTTTTATCAAATTGAAGTAGCAAACGTGCATGCAGTTCATCTAATAGTGAGTGGTCACTGCCGCTCATGAAGGCACACACCTGTAAGGAACTTCATAGAGAATTGAGTTCTATCTGAAGTTGCGTTGCGTTCAAACTTCCAAGGACTAAGATAGCCAATGATTTAGCCCAGATATGACCGTGACCCGCTAATTATATCGTTTCACCGAAACGCAAGAAGCTTTACGCTCGACATCCGTATGGCGGTCCTCGACGATCAATATTACTTGTTCTACCACCTTGTAAATTTTGTATAAATACTTTAAATAGTATTGCAAGAGTTTGTTTAGATTATATTTTCCAATTGTCCTTAATTTCAGATTAAGCAAGTCATGATAAAACAATCTCTAATGAACCATTTTACGTTTTTAATTACAACTTCAAACACAATTTCCCAAAAAATGTTTATTTCATTAATTTATCATGTTGAAAATACAAAATTATTTTACTGAGAACATTAAAAGAAGATTAAATAAATATAAATATTCCACGCTTAAACACAGTGCGATTACAGTCAGTGTTAAATGACCGATTATAGGAAATTATCTTCTATATCGTGAAATTCTTTGATAACAATTAGACCGTTCATGGCATCGAGTGTTGGCATTACTTCGACTTCTATTGTATATGAAAAAGAAAATAAAGGATATGTATAAAGTAATGGGTTATAAACAAAGTTGTAAAGATCATTAATTTATGAATAAGTAGATTTTATAGTTCCAAGTCATGGTCATTACTTGATTATAAATATGATTATTATGTAGATTAAAAACATAATAAGAAAATATGAAAGGAATATATTAGTTTTCTCGGGATAAATTGTCAGTTTAATGACACGGTACATACATTACCTACTAATTCTAATAAACATTAATTTAAGTACCTATAATATTTACAAGTTGTTCTATAAAGGTATTAATTACAAACTATCAATGAGTTGTTTTATCTTATAAAATAAATTCATATTATATAACTACACTAAATACATTCGAATCTATCCGGCTACATCATGGTTGATAACAGTTTGTCATTATGTGCCTACGTGTAAATCAAATATGAATACTAACGCTCATGTATTCTACACCTGATATTGTCTATAACTAAGAAACATTCTACATAGCGACCCGAAAAAAAAATTCTGATCTATTTACTAATTGTCGAACATTTGTTAGTTGCCGTAACTGTAGCAGTATCAGTGCCACTGCCGCCAGGTTAAAAAGTCTTTCTAAATTACATATTTTAAGTGCACTAACAATGTGTCTCTAAAACTTCTGTGTCCGACGATAATGTACTAACACTAGATCTCGGTGCATCAAACTGTGTTTTTTGATTAGATCGAGAACGACTAGTCTCCCGTAATTCAATCGCATCATCGTTTCCATCATGATCACATTCTATGATAAATTCTTCGACACCAATACCTCGAGCTCCTTCTACGGAAACTCGCGATCCTATATCGGACTCGAGAGAGGAATCGCTGAGAATAATGTTTCTGGAGTGGAAAAAGTGGGGTCTATCGTGCATTCTGTAGTAATTTGAACTATCTTTCTTCCTGATCAAATTAAAATGATCGTCCAATGGCACAAAGTAAGAGTTTATGTACCCGGCTCCTTTTACGAACGTTTCTCCACGACATGTAGTGAGTATATCGGATTCGTCTAAGATAAGGGCAGTATTCTCTGTAACCTAGAAAGTAATGAATAAGTATTATATAGATATATATCCAATCTTTAAAATAACATTTAAATAAAGAGGTATCGTCAACAAATAAGATAACAAACTACACAAGAAAAACTACTACTAGGTACTACCAAAAACAAGTTAAGATAAAAACCAGTTTTATAGGACTAGTGTCATTTTTTTTGCTTACTATAATTGCAACGAATACTACACAAAATAGATTAAGAATTTGGAACTAAATTAAAACTTAAGAAAAAATTTTTTTTACTTGTATTCTACCCGTTTCTCCTGTCGAATCCATTCGAGATGCCATATTGACCGCATTACCCCAAATATCATACAGTGGCTTCAAAGAACCAACTACTCCTGCCGCAACTTCTCCGTTTGATATACCTTCAAGAGAGTTTTATTAATATATTAATTTACAAGCGAATTAATTACTATAAATGTTGTTATTGTTTTGACACATTAAATGCGAATAATAATAATAAAAAGCATAAATGGGGAAAAAATATAAATGTGCACCTATACGAAGATTCAGTCCTTCAAAGCTTTGAAATGACCCTCGATTAAAATTCTGTAGCTGCATCATCATGGCCGCTGCAAATTCAACCATAGTTACAACTATAGCTCTGTTGTATGGCGTATTTTGCTTTTTGTCCATTAAAGAATTGTATGATGATGAATCGAACGAGTCCCGTCTACTTGGATCTAGGCCGCACGCCGCCATGTATGTCCAACCGGCCATTTTTATTTTTTCTACCTTGTATACAGAAGCTCCAGTAAGTAAAAGCTGAAAAAATATTGGTTTGTCATTTTAAGACTTACACAACGCGTTTAGAACATAGTCTACCAAAGCTTTAGCTTATGATTGAATTTTTAATTCCACCGTATAAACAACAATGCAAGAATTATTGTTAGTTTCTACAAATGTGATTATTATTTTTTTGCTGGTAATATAATTTACATGTATTATTTGTATTATTATTAAAATTACAAGGTAATAGAACCAGTGTTGTTCGACCGGGGAGGTACCACCGCCACACCTATTATATTTTAACGTGAAGTAGCTCTTGGGTTTCGTTGGAAGGGTGTGGTTGCCGGCTAATTATTAATGAGGCGACCATCTTTGTCTTCGGGAGTAGCAACGCATTTGTGATCGACTTTAGATAGAACCCCTGTTCTATATGAAGGTGCTTGGAGATGTCCATGGGCGGCTACTTGTGTTGCTGCTTACCATCAGGTGGACTACACGCTCGTTTGCTACTTCAATGTGATAAAAAAAAAAAATAAAAAAAATTACTCTGTCAAAATCCGAAATAACTTCGTCCAAGATTCTCAAAACGACTTTATCGCTCAAGTCTGCGTCGTTCTCGACCCCCAACTTGTAGTCCGTGAGAGATGCAAACATAACTGCTACATTGTCATATTTTTCGTAATACAACTCGTCTATTGACCTATTCAAATCTAGGTACACCTGTACTGAAATGAGAAAAAGAACAAATATTAAAATCTATTGTTTTATTTTTAACTAGCAGAGCCCCACGTCCGCTGTCACTCGCTACTACATCAGAAAGCAAACAAATATAGCATGGTGATATATAACCCTTCTTCTTCGATAAATGCACTATTCAATATAAATATATTTTTTCAATTTAAACCAGTGGTTTCTGAGATAAACGCGTTAAACCAAACAAACAAACTTTTCAGCTTTATAATTTTAGTAGCTTAAGATTTTTTTTCTTAAAAAAATCAATTCATTTATACTTACCGACGTGGGCTGGCAGAATATTTTCCAAAAGCATGTTATTCACTTTAAGCATTGTTTCTGCCTCTTGCTGCTCCTCAATAAGTTGTATTTGCCATAAGTGATCCAATCTATTTCTATATTCCGTAGTTCTATCGATCCAATACAGAGTTACGGTTATGAATATCACTGACAGTGTATGAGACACTCGAGGATCCAATCCAATATTCCAGGTCAGGTCTATCGCAAACAGCGGGGATTTGATTTCCCATACAATCCAAAGGTAAAAAACAGTCATGCCTCCCGCAACGATCCATTTAAAAATGAAAAATACTCTGCTGAAGAGAAAGTTCAATAGCAAGGCTAGGCTCCAACATTGCGTCACGTGCTATAAATGAAAGAACAGTTTGTTAGTTCGGCAGAATGTATCTCAAAAGTACTAAACTGTGAAAACGTGATTACCCACGAAGAAACACAGTTCGACAGAACGGTTTCTGTAGATGGATCATCTTCAAATTCTTCGCAGGACACGACGTTTAACACTGAAGTGATGGCGAGTGCCAAGCTTATCAAAAGATACAAGATAGTCCTTATTTTTGCCGACTTTATTATGTCCACTGATATGTCGTAGATCGATCTGAGGAATTGATTCTTTGGCTCATCGATGCCTCTGTATTTGGTCCAGAAGAATTGAAACCAGGTGAAAGGTTGCATCAATACTAGTCCTAGTATCAATAATCCAAAGAACACCCATATATACCATTGAAAACCGCTAAGCCTGAAAATTATGTGGTGACAAAACATTTTATATTAAAATAATGCGCATTGTATTGCCTGGCCTAACTGCTTTAAAATGCGTTTCTTTTAAAGTATAATTTTAAATGTAATGAATTTATTCAAACTGACTATTACTTGAATACTATATTTTATAATTTATTAATTATAAGTAGATAAATGTACGTTTAAGTTTTTGTTACAAACGTACCGGATATTAAATTATTAGAAAATACTTTAATTGGCTACTTACCATTTAGTAGTTAATCCGTTTATTATAAATATCAGCAATGAAATAATGAGACAGCAAGTAATATAATACTTAAATAATGGATCTGGAAGCATTAGAAATGTTTTCTCCATAGCGAAGTTTTTGTACATTAAAGTAATTCTGTTTAGTTTTGATTCTTTTTTAAAATATTCTCTGAAAATAAAACATTTAAAGTTAATAGTTAGTAGTTTAAAGTTAAAAAGTAGTTTAAGTTTAGTTAAAGTCAATAGTTTTTATTAGTGAAAATCAGCCAAGTGAGAGTGGTACTCACACACGAAGGGTTCCGTACATCTATACAAAATGGCAAACAAAAACATGTTTGTTGTATGGGAACTCCACTTATTTTTTTTTCAGTTTTTAGTATTTGTTGTTATTGCGATAGATATATCTACATCATCTGTCAAAATTTCAATTGTTCTATCACGGTTCATGAGATACAGCATGGTGACAGACAGACGGACAGCTTAGTCTTTTTAATAGGGTTCAGTTTTTACCCTTTGGGTACGGAACCCCAAAAAGAAATATAATTATAGTGGTTACTGTTAGCGCCAATTGACATACTGATTTATTCTTACGAGTAAATTCGTAACGGACTAGGGATTAGTTTTATTTTATAATGAAGCTAGATAAGAGAAGTCGGTTAAAAAAACAGTGTAACGATTTGTAACAATGAAGAATATATATATTTTTAAAAGTATGTATTTATGCATTTCACGCAATCAATTCTTTAGTTTGACTAAAGAATTGATTTTATTGTATACAGGGTTTCGCAAAAGTTAACGTCAAGTAAGAATGGGGTGATTTCTTATATCCCGGCGTTCCCTTGATAAAGACATTGACATTTTTTATTGGGTATTTGCGTATACATTTTTTATATAAATTAATAAACGTTTTCTACACTCATAGCCCCACACTAATATTTCCTCCTGCGTCGTCGGTGTCATGGACACACATAAAGACGAATACACAAACACCTAGACCCAGTACAAAAATCTAAATTCATCATTTAGATGTCTGTATGGCCGGGCATCGAACCCGGAACCCACTGCGTGACAGACGGGTATGGTGAGGAAAATTTAATATGAAGTATTAAAGTGAATTTGTATCCTTCTCTTCAAAACAACATACATGTAACACGTTCGATAGACGTATTGATTCTGTACTTACTTGCCATTAGTCATATCTTCGATCTCCTTTGCCATTTGTGCATCAGCCGCTTTCAACATCTGCTGATACTCCACTAAATTCTCATCCATGAACGAGGTAGTTCTGCGCAAATTGGACGAACTTCTACTTTCCGATCGCTACTAGAAATATAGATAATATAGTATCTTTTTAACCGACTTCAAAAAGGAGGAGGTTCTCAATTCGAATGTAATTTTTTTTCGACCATAAATAGTTTATAGATCCATCGTTGTAATCTAACAAAATATGTTGAGCGTCGACTTCGGGACTATGCACTATGTATTTTTTTGCTTTTTGGTGACATTGAAGTCGGTTTCTATTTTTTTAAATGTATTTTAATGTATGTAATGTAAATACGATATATTTGTAATGGCGGAAAAATGAATTTTTACTTACTTTATTACGAGTGCGAGTATTTATGATTTTATTAAATCCAACTGATGCTCGTCGATATGGCTTATATTCTGTGACAGTCTGAAAAAATGTTATTATTGCTTGCAAAATCAATTTCAATGACGTAATTATCTACATGAATGATATAATTATAATATGAAATAGTAAAAGGTGTTCATAGAAGTAAATAAAGGGGCTATACACTATCTGGAATACATATTGATCTGCTATTGCTTTTATATAAATTTGCGGAAAAGTAGGTATACATAAAATATACTTTTCCAGAGAACAATTAACTTAAGTCATTTACAAACGCCTGGGTGTTGAATGCATACCTACTTGTGTAAAGTAATAATTTAGATGTTTCCATTCTTGTACCTACCCTAGGTGGTCGAGATATTAGAAATGTCTCCAGTTTGTTTTTCATAATGAAAGGATCATTTTGAGATTCAAAGTTAGGTTCTATAATGTACTCCCTCGCGCAATCCAATATCAGTTCAAGTGTTTGTTTCGTAATATGCACTTTTCTAAAACATATTATTTTATTATTAGATACAGAAGAACAAACAAGCGCACAGTCCACCTAGTGGTAAGTGGCCTCTGCTTGTCTACGACCACGTGTAATCCAAATTGAAGTCTACACATCACTACAGAACCTTGGAGACATAAATGTATTATCGTGAGCATTTGGTTATAAACTCATTTACAGTAACTTGGTTACGTATTTGGAGACTGTCAGTGACCCATGTCTGTCAGTTTTATGCAGAGTATTCATGTCAGTCTCTAACGTAGCTATCATAGTTACTAACGCATTTGTCACCTTTTGCTTTATTTATTTCAGGTTTCATATTTTAAATTTAAAATATGAAATCTTAAATAAAGTAGTATCATTATTAAACATAGGAGTTCATAAAATGATATTACAAACGTCGTAATACTAAATTGCTGAGATAAAGTACAAAAACAAATATGTTCCAAAAATATATGAGCTCCAAAAAGATTTATATTTCCATTACATTGCAGTACAGCGCAGTAACGCAGAAACAAATATACTCCGAACATTTGCAAGAAAATAAAATTCTTTGTATTCTATTATATTACATCATGATTAAATATATATGGTTATATAATATTATGTTTCGCTGTTGGTTCTTGTCAACTTCAAACGAATCATGCAAATTTTATGTTGCTACATCAACAGTCAGAGTAATACACTGTGGAAAGAGATATTATTGCTGTAAGATGCAATACAATGATGAAGTCTCTCAATATTAAGCTGTCGATTACCGATCTAATATTGAACAGGGGAAATTCTAGGTACGTTGATGTTGTTGATGACAAAGTTTGAGCTCCTCATATTAATGTCCTCTACTTTTATTTTTAACCGACTTCCAAAAAGGAGGAGGTTCTCAATTCGTCCGTTTTTTTTTCATATACTCGTAGAACATAGTTCCGTCGACATGATTTAGCGAAGTGCTTTGAGCGCCGACTTCAGGACTATGTACTATGCACTGTTTATGTACTAAACCAATATATATTTAAATTATTTTTTACTTTTTTGTGCCATGGAAGTCGGTTATATTTTTTGTTATTTTTTTTTACCACAAGTACTAGGTAGATTGTAGGCATGTAAATAGTTGCTCCACTGGCAGATCCACTAGTAGACAATGAAAAATGGAAGCACATGTAGGTATTGACCACTATTACGATAATAGAGTAAATTTGGATAAACGGAAAAGATATGATACATTTGATAATGTTATTAGCTTCAAGTATAATGTCAATTGATACTAACCCAGCTTTTCCACAGGATTCCATTTTGTTTGCAATGGTTACGTCTTTGGACCAAATATCAAATTGCCATTTACGTATGCCTATAAGTCCGCTGAGGATTTTGCCCGAATGCACCCCGATTCTCATATCAATGTTTAACGATCGTTTCTCTCTGAAATCAAATATATGTAGGTTTAGAAAACGAATAAATCACTTTAAGTTTTTATTTTGAAGATTGTGTTCTGTAAACATAGAGATAAGAGATAATTAAGGTTAAAAATACAATTTAATTAATGTTCGCCTTAATTCATCTTTGATTGAACGTCATTGAGAAAATTTTATCTTTTTACCGTATCGTACTTTTCCATATTAATAAAATTAACCGAATGAGAATTGTAAGAATATGAATGTATAGTTAATTATCTAAATTTTCAGTCTGACTAGATATTTCGCGCAGATGATGCGTCCTGGGTCATATACCATTTAAAAGAATATCATGTATTTATCATTGACTAGTTGAGCCCGCGGTTTCACCCGCGTTTAAAAGAAATGAAATTACTTCTGTGTAGTTTTAACAATTAAGGTT
>DWNE01010951.1:0-10077 GCA_018249875.1 Cecropterus toxeus
TCAGTATTTTCCTATGACGTTGTCACGTTCAACTATCGTCAGTAAAGCGACTTTACAGACAACCGATGTTTTTTTTTGCCACCTGGTTCGTTACCATTAGCCTGTTAGCACCCAAATATTTATTTTAACACCGATACCAACCCTTTTTGAAGGTGAAATTATAAATACAATTTTTACAATAATCCGGCTTCGTATTCATTTAAGCGCGCTATCATCGCACATTGTTTAAGGGATTTTTACGCAAATTTCCTCTTTATATGGTACTATTAGGGCTCAAAATTGTGTGCAAACTCCCGCTTATCTCAGTAAGCCCATACCTTTGCAAATGAGATGGGCCGGCTCGTCGTTATGAGCTCAAATTAAAATTCCCGCCCCTCATAAATGCGTGTTATAATATTTTCTTGCGTTCATATTAAAAGGGTATCGCGTTGTGGGGATCAAGTTAACATAGGTAACATGCTGTTTATTTTTTTACCTCATCTTCGCTGAAAATTAAATCTGAACAATTTCGTAGTCTGTTGTTTTACCACGGAGATTCTTCCTATATTTAATTTCAAATTAAATGACATTTGTTTTCGTGTATTTTCTTGATTATCTTTGAAACTGTGTAATTAGTGCCATATATAGTTAACATATAGTTGTATTCCTCGTAACACGCTTTTAGTCGACGTGCACGGTGGTAAATTGAGTAAAGTTTGACCGGGGAGGTATGGTGCTCTCTTGTTGAACTCCACAAATAATTGTAGCATGAAGCTGACCTTGCGTTTCGGTATAAAGGTGTAGTTGCAGGCTTTCTTATGGGACAACCATTTTAGTACTCGAAAGGAACAACACATCCGTGATTTGTATAAACCAATGTCCTATGTAAAGTTGTTTACAGATGTAGTACATAGGCAGTAACGACTGCTTAGCAATTTTAAATTCACAAAAACATTTCCAAATTTGTTTATTTACGGTGTAAGTATATGTGTTTCGTTTTCTGTTTCTGTCATCGAGTAATGCCGTATAAACGTTATTACTTACAAGTGATGAACATATGTCTTTCCTATTTTTATAATATAGAATCCTAAAATGAAAACTATTGCAATTGTACAGGTTTAATACGTCGAGATTAATTTGGTATCGAACTGTTTCTGATAAAGCAGTAAAACTACATTCTTGAAGTAAGACACGGTTTTTAATTTAACTTTCTAGTTATTTTTGCAATGCACAGCAAAAAGAAGTCCTCACGAAGTAGCCAATTCAACCCCTAATTTCCTTGCCCTAAAAGCGAACTCTCTTCATTCCATCAACAGAACCAAGATAATACTTACCCGTAAAATGGTGTATGCTATTAGAACCTTAATTTCTTTACCGTTACGAAAGAAAATTACGTATCTACATTTTAGCGAATAGACTGACCATTGTGGCTTGGACTATGTATAACGTATTAAGTAAATGTTCCTGAAAACGATATACATTGACGGTTTTTTACACAATGTAACTGTGGTAAAAGAATAAAACCAGCAAAGGATGGGGTGCTTAGCTAAGAAATGGCGTGTTCGTAGGTACTACGAAGTAGTAGGTTTCGTGAGTCTTAAGTTGGAAGTGGTTTGGCTCTTGATTCAGTGAATCGTGGGTTGTTTTCAAGGGATTAGTATTCTCCACGTCGTAGGAATATAAACATGTGGCCATAAAACGGGCTTACACCATCCATTAGACACCCACCACCCGACCGTCCGTGAGATACAATCTAGGTAATGGAGCTTGATTTGTATCTAAACGGTACCATAAAATCTCCAAACGTGCTTAATTCTTTACGAATGGCTCTAATTGACTTCTTTGAAGAAAACACGAGTAAGGATAAACTTTTATGTAAGTAGTATTAGTTTCAGCTTGCATTTAGTATCCTTATACGTTACTTTAGACGTGCATGTACCCTGTGGTATCGGACCTGAATATTATTACTCCTCTTATATTATATCGTATAAGGCGATTAAGGTACAACACTAAACTTATTGTGGGCAAGGAAGATTTCGGAAGACCGTCTGATAGTAAAAGGAGAAGGGTTAAACACACTTAAAATTAAATAGATATTTTTAGTATTAATTAATTTTATAAAAGAATAATTATATTTTAGAAAGAATATGAATTATTTCATTCACATTCATTCCGTACGCCGAAAAGTGGGATATCTTTAAGTTGAGTATTAATTCAAATGTATCTCTGCCCAGAAGAAGGCGAAGAAGGCAACAGCGTCCTCCTGTATATAATCAAAACTTAGTGCGGTCAATAACCTGGATGCTTGTCGCGGTGATTAGCAATACCCCGTATTAGACGCCTGTATTCAGCAACCTCAAAAGGGTGATGAATACAAAAGGTTTCCTACATTTATATAATCCACATTGTAGTCCAACCAATAAGGTGGAAAAAAGTTATATAGCAGCTATCCAATTTTCGTTTCATTGAACTATGTTACATTTCGTTCGTCCTTGCGACCTCATTTTATTTACTGAAGATGTTTCACTTTAAGAGGAGCGTTTAACACGAGTATTTGATGTATAAAATAGTGCTTCGAAAAGGTTAATTGTACAGTTATTTTGAGCCAGATTGGCTTAATCTAACTGATAGTGATGAAAGTGTCCCTATTAGTAAGCTCCGAGTGACTTATTCTTTTTTATCAGATTGAGCAGAAAATCATGCATCCACTTGACGGTAAGTGGTTACTGCTGTCCATAGACATCTGTTCAAAGAATCGTTGCTACACGCGATGGTTAAAATGGTCGCCTCATATATAAGTGAGCCGGCATTTGTTATATCTTTATTTACAACCCGCGCGGACGAGCGGTTACCATACTGGTCTAACACGCAAAGGATTTTGCGTTCGATTCTCGGTCAGCCAGATATCTAAATGATGTATTTAGATTTCTGTTCTGGGTCTGGGTATTTCGCTATTCGTTTTTGTGTATTTCAATCTCATGTTCAACTTAGGCACCTTAGGTGTAGAAAGCTTTATGTTAGTACCTTTCCAAATATATAACTTTCAAGCATTTTATCCAATTAAGATAAGGCAGTAAGGTCTAATAAAGGAGGAACACAATTTCGGATATTTTCGCGGTGTCTCAGGCAAAGATCGCATTTCACACGAAATTCCATTAAAGAACCTTATCGAAAAATTACTGTAATATTCTGTTGCAATATTCACTGATAGCATAATATTATTAAAGAACCCAATGAAGTTATGACATTTACGAGGCTTTTGGTGTGTAGTTACTGAATATTTTAAATCATGAATATACACATGTCTAACACGCTTGAAAATTTTAATATGTTACGGGTACTCACGAAATGAGGTTTTTGAATGTCTTTTTGCCGATATTTTGATCGTGGTCACGGCGAAACTGCGGTGGCTGGGAGAAATCGTTGACAAGCACTAGTGATAGATTAACCTATCTACCCTACGTCTAGTTCGTTTTTCTTAGGTTCCATATCACGACACACAACACTAACTGTATCCTTACGCACCGGACTTTGTACTATTTGTGATTGACATAAACACCGCAAACATTTAATTAATATCAGCTTAAAATCATACATGCTTGAGAAGAAAATACAATTTAGAACCTTTCTTAGTACGACGCCGGAAGCACCACCGCCACACCTATTTCTGTCTAATAACAACAGTGATGAGCGCTGTTGTATTTTGGTCTGAAGAGTGTAAGGGAGACATACGTACCCGTGGCGTTCCAACTTAGTTTGCAGGAGTAGCGACGCATGTATGGCCACCTCAGGTAAGACTCGGATCTTATCTGGGGCTGCTTCATGTCCATGGTCGGCAGGAGCCATTTAACATCTGGTGGACTGCATATACGCTTGCTATTTAAAAGTTATGAAAAAGTGGGGGTGTGCAATTTACATAAAGAAGAAGTGAAACTCAATAATAATACATAGTAAAATATTTGTGAGCATAAGGGTTAAGATTAAGACAGATGCTTTTTCAAAAATCGGTCAATTAATCAGCTCATATTCGGACTTATAGAAGATACAAAGTAAAGTCGTCGCGTAATTAAGAAAAATAAATGGCGCCATCTACTTGTAGCCTTGACAACTACTTTCGTAACCTACTTTCGTTTCACCGAATTACTCACAACGATTCTAAAGACGTTTCACCAGAAATAATAACGTTAACACAGCTATAAATTGTAAAAAATAGGTGAAATCAAATAGCAATTAACTATCTTATGAGATAATTAATTAAATGACCGTTATCACATCCCAACGCTTTCAGCCCGCAGGCGAACCAAATTTCAAACACCTTCAATTATTCTAGGAATCTGCCCTCAAAGTGGGTCAAGTTCCAATAATCGTTTGAAGGATTAGAGCTATTGTACGCCCAAAATTGATTAGTGGAGCGATTTGGAGACAGCGCGGTTAATTTGGTAATGATGTCCCCGGGATGAAGTGTGAACGGCGCCGACAATTACACAAAGCCGATTCCGGACATTCCGTAGAGTTCCATTGTTGGGAGGGGGTACAAAAGCCTGAACACCTTTGAATCGGATTTGAATTCAAAAAATGTTTCATAGGCATCCTTTGCCACGGTTCCAGGATTTATTAATATTCGAAATTCGATTTTGCAGGGTTTGGAAATTTATTTTGGTGGTTGTGTTTCGAGAATAAATAAAGTGTGGTACGAAATTCGATGATAAACCAACGAATGAATGAAGGAGCCTTTATTTAACTAAAGTTTAATACATGCATCTAAGTTTTTACGCCTCGTGTACAGTAATACCTTGCTTTACTCATTTTACCTCATTTTTCAATAATTACAAAATAAAAAGTATATTTTTCAAACCAACGCATGTACTTAACTTGAGTTTTCTATAAGCTACGAAGTAAAATCGTTAGCGTGTTTCAGACAGGGTATACAGATCTAGCTGAAGCGCCGACAACTGTTTCCATAAATCATTTAGATTTCATCGAGTTTCTAATCACAACGATGGTAAAAAAGTTTAAATTAAAAAAATACAAACGATGTTGTATTTCGTGCCATATATCTATACATTTTTTAAATGACACAGTAGCGTCGTTGTAGGCATAGATAGCGTAATATCCCATTACCCTGATGGTAAATCCTCGAGTCGTTAAGTTTACGCGTGACACGAATGGTTCCAATTTACGCGTGCGCCGTAAAGCGGTTTGACGCGTTTTACGCCGTAAAAATGTTCGGATACGACTTACAAAAGGATTTAATGCTCATAACATTAGAACTCTTCTTGATTTGTATAGCGTAATATATGTATAGTACTTTGTTATTGCTGAGATTTGCTAAAATGAATTTGATTTTGATACTAAAATAAGTATCAGAATCAAATCCATTTAAGTAAATCTCTTTCTAGTCTGTTTACGGCACATTCATCTATTATGTTACAGTACAAGTTTATTTTTAATACGTCTATAAATAAATAAAACTATTATTACTTTTAACTTAATGATTATTTATCTTCAAAGGATAACTTTCATCTATTATGCCACTTTAAAATATTACTATGTTTTATAAATGAAGAATTAGCTTTCATCCCTATTTGGTCTATTAGAGGATGATTTTTTTTTAAAACTTGTAATGCTTATCTTTATAATGCTAATAGCATTATAAATGCTAATAATATATAGATGCTGTAAAATTAAATGCCGTCTAGACTAACCTGTTTTGGATGTTTATTCACTGTATTAATGGATTTATATTATTCTGATTTATGATTAGTGTAAATCTGCAGTAAAAATAAAAAAATGTTATTTAAATTTCTTATCACAAAACTGTATTCCTGATTTCAAAACACATGATGACTATGTTTTATTGTCGCGATGGTTAAATCTCCAAACCGTTAAGTTTACGACTTTAAGCATCGTGACAAGAATGGTTTCAGTTTACGCGAATCGTAAAAACACGAGTTTCACGCCCATAAATAACTCTCCCTTAAAAGTCCCTTGAAAATCTGCACCTTTCAAATTATCGTTTTCTTTAAAGCCCTAACTATTTTGTAATGTTCCTACGAAATTGTCAGGTCAGAAAGCAAATTTAATGATCTCATGTGCAAGTTCAGAACACACAAATTAAAAAAAAAAACTTTTTAACAAAAAATAGAAATCGACTTATAAGTCGCCAAAAAGAAATAAAATAATTTAAATTTGTTTTTCATCACCTTAAAGCCGTGAAAATTTGTTTGTAATATGCACTTAATTTTACAAAAATCAGTGGTATCTGCTTCATAACTTCGACTGAAAGGTTGAGACACCGTTAGGCTATCACTGCTCTTTATAAACGGTATAAACTGTATATCTAATTGACTAATATAAAACTGATGGCAAAATCCTGTTTTACCTTTTTTCCTATACAGTTGTAGAGATCGAGCGTACTTTTGTCTATTGTCACAAAGGCCGGAAAGGCTCAGCGTCTGATGAAATATACTGTGGAGCACAGTACTTTTGTATGGGGGATATAATTGTAATTGCACTTGCAACTTAAAAATGGGTAATGGGATGATATTAAAAAACCTGAGCATGACTATAAGAGTCTGTTACGAGCCTCGTGGGAAAAGGGTTAAAAAAATATTTGTGGCAGACGACCGGTAGTGAAGAATGTTGGATTGCGACAGTCGAGTGTGGATGTATGAGCTTAAGGGAAAGAGAAGATATGCTGAGCGAGCAAAAATAGGCGGGAACTTTTGATACTAAAAGCAGTAACAAGTCGAAGGAGATGCAGAGAGCAGTTGATATGGCCGCAGGGAAACCTTGTGTATCTTCTGGATTTTATCAGCTAGAAGCCTTTTTTGTTATCATAGGAAAAAAATAGTGTGTACTCTACCTTCTAGCATTTCTGCAATTATGTACGAAATGAAATATTCTGTGTCAGTCGTATGAAACTGAAACAATTTATTTAGAAATATTAAAATTAAAGGTTAAACTACTGTTATACTTGTGTAACCATTAAAATTTACGGATGCCTGGTATATTCAGGGAAAAGTCAAGCTAACTCGAGTTGAATTATTAAAGTATCCAAAATGCCTTTTGGTTACTAATAGTGATAACGCAAAACCTATAGTTTTTTTGTGTTATGTAGACATTTTGCTATAGGAACTAGGAACGTTACGAAAGAAAATTTAATTTCGCCTGTTAAAATTTACTGGATTTTGTTCTAAAAAATTCTAAAAAACAATGATGATTTCATAGCTTTGTGATTTATTGATTAGTTTAGTTTATTTGCAGTGCCAAGATATAAATATTTAGATCTAGTGCATCAGGACCATCAATAGAACGGCCGGCTCGTTTACATAGATTAACTCATCTCTTATACCACAGAACACGTATTAAGTAGAAAAGGTTTGCAGGTTACACATTCTGTTGTTATATATATTTGTGGTTAAATATACTTTCTAATGAAAGAATACAATGATAATGCTATCAAACTATTTTTACCTGATTGGAAGATTACTACAATATTCGTTATAACCTTTTACGTATAAATTGCTATGTCTATGTCTACCACTAGGTGTATGATATAATTATTTCACATTCAATGAAAGTTTTTAATTAATTTCAACGTTATTTTGATTTGATGTATGTTTTTCAACAAAGCTAAATAAAAAGTGATAATAAAAGAAAGACAAAAATCATTTCAATAACAACATTTTAAAAGAGTAGTCATTGTTCGAAGTGACAAATTAAATTACTCGTCAAACAATGAATAATAACGAATAACTCGGATTAACTACGGCTCTGGAGCTGTATCGAGAATTCATTCGAAGGATCGTAATATTATTACCAATTACGCTGAATATTGTGGTGGAATTTCTATAAAATGTTAGTCTATGGCTTCACAATTTCAGTGTTCATAGCTGAATGCACCATGAATATGTATTTGCGTACATGTGTACACGGACATGGAGTCATCGGGTTAATGCCGAAACAGTGGCGATTGTAGGGCCTCGGAATAGCTGTGCGGTGGAGTGGACGGCATTACGCTAGATGTTGTAATAATGTATTGAGGCTATGTATGTATGCCTGTCCGTTTGTCCCCGTACTCCTTATGTTGCCTTTCACCTGTATACACCCTCATATTCAACTCAACTAGGTTCCTATTTCAGTTGATATATAGTTAATGTTAGGTTAGGTTAGCCTATAAATTCTTAAAATTTTGTGTATATTTTCATTACAATTAAGTACTATATCGGAGACAGAAATATGATATACACAACAAAATGAATATAATTATAAAATTGACTAAAATTATCGTTTTCTACACATTATTGTCCCACTGCTGAGCACAGTTCTACTCTCTTAATGAGAGTGATTAAGAGCATAGCTCACCGCGCTGGCCAAATGCGGATTGGTAGAATTCATATACCTTTGTTATGTATTCCTTTATCGTAAAGCTGTAATTTTCAAACAAGCATATATATTATAATGATCTTTTTACTATTCTGAATTATGATTAAAATATCCACGCCTAACTTGCAGTTATATTAGAGCAAACCACGGGCACTTTTTTACATGAATATACTCGTATTACATGCGGTTTCTTCTCCCAGTATACATATAGTTTGTCAATAAACATAGCCACATCAGAGAGTTGACAGAAACTCAAATGAAACACGACCGAACATTATTAATAGTTTGATTAATTTCCCGGCGCGATCTCTATTAAACTTCGACATGTTCCCAATTTGCGATCCCATTGTGTTGCAAATATTGACGATATAGGATTTCCATTTATGCAATATCAAAGTTTTCAAATTAGTTGCCGATAGATCCTTCCACACGCTCGGCGCTGTTTGCCCTCATATACCCACTGGTTAAATCATAATGACGCGGAACAAACCAATTTTAATATTAATTCCTTAATGCGAAAGATAGGTTGATGTGCGTCCGGTTAATGAAATACTTATGTTTAACATTTTTGTATAAATTAACGGATTTTCTTACATATTTTATTCAAATTCATAGGGAATTCAATATGTTTTCCCTATGAATTTGAATATAGTAATAGATAGTCAAAATAGTCGGGGTAGTATTTTATCCTTTTTTTCAATAACATTTTAATCGTCGCGGGTTTTTTTTTAAATTTTATTTTGCTTATTACGTATTAAGTACTGCGATTTGATAACGTACAACTTTTTGACTAAATAGTTTATAAGCTAGTAGTTAGCTAGTAATCTATTATCACGAGACATTCAAGGCTAAAAGCAACATTTTAATATTCCTGCTAAACCACAGTAGGTACATTAGCTCACAGCCGCCTTCCCCATTCAGCTCATTTCCGGATTTCACCGTTCGTTATTTATTTACGTGCAATCAGTTCCTGCAGGCGAAAATTGAAGCAGTTTGCAGGAAGTACAAGACTAATATGGTATTTCTTGTTGCTTGTACATATTCTGGTGTGACAGTGGCCTAAAATATCTCATATAAATTCCATTTCTATCAATAAATGGCAGTGCACACATATATGAGAAGAATCTATTATAAATTTTGCATGTTGTGCCAAAATATTCCATATTTTATTTTCTGTTATGATCTGACTGGCACGAGGTAATTTCTTTCAAAAACTAACGTAGAGTCGGGCGTTACAGATGTCCATGGATGGCAGGAGCCAGTTAGCATCAGGTGGACTGCATGGTCGTTTACTGCTTCAAAAATATGTTTCGTTTCATTTATAATAATAATGTCTTTTTTTAGTATATTTTGTAGTGTGACTTGTTAATTTTCCTTAATATATTGTGTATAAAGTTTGTACCTATAGTTTAGCTTAGTTTAGTTTAGTTTAAAACAATACAATAGTTAGTATATATAATTTAGTTTAGTTTTTAAACATAAACACTTTTTACACTCATAGCCCTACAGTAGGATTTTCTCCTGTGTCGTGGGTACCACGGACGCACAAACACGAATATACAAATACCCAGACCCAGAACAGAAATCTAAACTCATCATTCAAATTTCTGCCTGGCTGGGAATCGAACCCGGGTCCTACTGCGTGTCAGTCCGGTATGGTTACCGCTCTGCCACTCGGGTCGTCAATTGACGTAACACTCGCCACTCTTG
>DWNE01010952.1:0-10077 GCA_018249875.1 Cecropterus toxeus
TATGCATTTGGTAAAAAAATGTTATTTTGATATTACAAACAGACACTTCAATTTTATTTATATGTATAGATTTAATACCATGTTTACTCAAATACAGTTAAATCTGTGATTGTTTAACACTGTATTTATCTAAATGATCGAACTGTGCGTCATGCTGTGAATCAGTTCCAGAATCTCCAAGATCCGTGTTCCAGCCTATGTCTCATTTATAATCAAAATTAAACCGCTGACAACATCAAATATAATTTAAATTTCCGAATTGTGATCCAGTGACATCGATCCTAATTCCAGGATGCCATAAAAGTTTCCGAATTCTCCGTCTCTTAATCTCTCCTGCGTCTTCCACTCTCGACAGCCTACGTTAGTCTGGATAATTGGAAGTAGAGCTATGAATATAGTCTTTTTATGCACATTGCGTGCATCATGTACTTGCAATACAAATTTCCATTTACTTTTAATATAAATATCTAAACAGCTGAGAGTAAGACCGTCAATAGTGTCATACTCTTAGGACCTTTTGATATATTGTAAACAAAAAAAAACGGCTAAGTGCGAATCAGACTTACACACCAAGGGTTCTTTATTCATTATCTATACAAAACCTCAAAAAAATACGATTGTTGTAGAGGAGTAACTCTTAATTATTTATTTTATTCTGTTTTTAGTATTTGTTGTTATAGCGGCAACGGAAATACGTAATATGTGAAAAATTCAACTGTCTACCTATCACCGATCATGAGATACAGCGGGCAGACGAGCAGACGGAGAGCGTAGTCTTAGTAACAGGGTTCCATTTAAAGGGTAAAACGGAAAAACACGTGCTACTAATCTTAGAAAGTCGTTATACTGAAATTAAACTTACTAATATTATATTACTTCTTCTTATCATAAATATTAAATATATATAACCTATTGTTTTCATTGGCGAATGATATTATATCGATTTGTTTGATAATCGATTGACATAATATAAATCAATCGGTCATAGTCTCGTGCAGTAAAATCAGCAGCTGACTATTTAATTGCCAACTGTTGGTGATGCCAGTGTAATGCAATATAATCTGTTACTGTTTAAACAAATAATAGATTATTTTGTTAACATTACACTACAAGTGTGTACACTCTATTTAATGTAATGGATACAATGAATTCACTCAAAAATAATAAACAACCAGTTATAAAATGTAAATTGATATGCATCTTTAAGACGTTCTTCCTCAATTTGAACTGATCCCCGTACTGTTTTCATGTCAGGTATAGTGACAAAAACTACGGATGGATTTTATATAAAATAAAATATTTTAACCATCTTCAAAAAACGGTTTTAATGTAGTATCACATCTCTTTTTTTATTTATACTTTATATATTGAATGGGCGGTACGAAATCTCAGGGCCAAATAAATCCGATGATCTAATTTCTGAAACCTTTTTGGAACTGGAACAACTTTGAGATACTTTTTATGTTATTAAAAATAATATCAACGTCAAACTAATATCGCAGACTCATTTAGTAGGCACATATAATTAAATATGAAAATACGATTAAGATAATTAAAATTCTTAGTAGCACAGTTTGAAATTGAGCTTATTACTCTGAGGGTGCGGAGTTTATATAAAAGATGTACCGTAATATCTAAAATTTCTAAAAATCCTTTTACGAAATTTAAGGGTTCAGTACAGTACAGGTACAGTAGTTTCAGCTGTGCGTTGATGTACAGTGAGTCAGAATTGCCTTATATATTCCTCACTCGGTTCGAAGTGACCTAGGTATATTCTAACCCATAGAGTAATTTTAACTAAATTAAGAGAGAGTAACTTTTGATGATAATATTCAACAGCTCTGTATACCCGGTCTCCTCGTGTTAAAAAGTGATCAGTATTATATTTCTAAAGCCAGAAATTAACAAATAAGTGGAAACTTAATACTTTCAGCTCTGAAACCACTGTGCGCCGTTACTGATAGTGGTTATGTAGCACAATACGCGTATATTTCAAAACAGTGCGCGGGTAATTGGCTCGGCGCCGATATTTTCGTTACCGCAACCGAAATGCGTCACATTCACTCGTGCACCTTTGACTGGATGTCGCATTTCTATAATAAATGGACACACTTCTCATTAAAGTTTAACGAGTTCTTAAAAATACTCATCTGCGTCTATCTTTCTTCGCTTAATTTCTATATACTTAGGTACCTACTCCTACACCCTCGTACGCAGACTGTTAAGTCTTCCTACAGATCTAGAATGTAAAAAAACATATTTGACTATATATTTTATGTGAAATCCCCCAAAAACGGCTCCGTCGATATAAGGATTTACTTAATATAGATACACTTTAATAGTGAAAATAATATACTACTAATTAAGGTACTGAGAATTGTAAAATTAACTTAGTTAATTATTAGTAATTTAGATATTACAATCACAATTGAATCTCTAGAATTACCACCTAGTTTTATAAGATATCTTTACAACTTACATTCTTAATTAAACAAACGAAATAAATCACGATATTCTACTGGCTAGTATGTTTATTTCATAAATTAAACTATCGCTGTCACGTTTCAAAACAACTAAATTCATACAAGTTCTTGTCGATAATCAATCTCTTTTACACCATTATTAAAAAGAGCAGTTCGTGTAATAAAATAAATCTCAAACGTAATAAACGTAAACATTTGCACCGTACGTGAAATTAATCAAAGCTGTACTCACAAGTTCACTATAAAAGGGTGGTTGATCTCTGCTAAGATACTTTTCTCGTTCATCACATGGTCCACTTGCTTCAGCCGGATCACATCAGCCATAGACAGAATCTTCATTGCCAAATACTCGTCGGCAGCCTTGTCACGACAAAGGCACACTCGGCCAAATGTGCCTGTCCCTGAAACAAACAAATATATTATTAATATTATTAATGGAAAAGCATGTAAGCATGTAGCAATGTTTGTTACTCTTTGATACAGAAACGGCTCAACTGATTTGGATGAAATTTGACTCACAGACAGTTTGTCACTTGAATTGACACAGGTGAAACTTAAGCCATGCGGATGGAGCCGCAGGCAAAAGCTACAAATATTTAATGCACCTAATGCTGAATGAAATTTTATATTTCGATAAGTCCAACCGGATCGTCATTTTACAAGAACTTCCAATTTAGTCTTCAGAGATAGGTGACAGATGTGCATATCAATAGGGTCAAAAACGACCGTGTTGAATAGAATATGATTTATATTTAAGAAAAAATACATTGCGCAGCAAATGAAACTTAAGCAACTATAAAATTTACACATTTTACAGAATTAGCCAAAATGTTTGTCTAACTCATAATATATTTGGTTTGATGAAATCCTAATGACTATAGTTTGTTGCAAATGCTACATCGGACGAAAAACATTACCGAGAAATAAACCCGTATTAAATGAGTCAGAGGTATGCATTTCGAGATTGATCTTAAAACACTGCAATCAGAAAGTGTAAGTGGAATTATCGACAAGACCGTACATACCGAAAGCAATGGATTAGCAAAACGTAAACATGACTTGAAAAATAAATTACGAGCTAACAGTCATCACTCACTCGGGATACGCGGATTTTCTTTATCTCTCAATATTTTGTGATTCATCCGACGTTTTACTACATCTGATTTGCACACGGATAAATATTATATCATCAAGCTACCAGTACACTATTTTGCAGCTGTTTAAACAAAACTTATAAAATGTGCTCTTGTTAGCAGCTGTGTTCACTGAACACACACATAACATAGGAATAACTTAAACTGGCAAACGATTAGCTCAAAAATATAATAATGAA
This sequence comes from Cecropterus toxeus, assembly GCA_018249875.1. NCBI lineage: Eukaryota > Metazoa > Arthropoda > Insecta > Lepidoptera > Hesperiidae > Cecropterus > Cecropterus toxeus. Next base: position 3,817 of record DWNE01010952.1, read on the forward strand.
CGATGTTCAGAATGTGGCAAACGTTCTCGAAATAAAAACTGTATTGTAAACATATTATATTAAATGCTTTCGTCGAGATTTATTAATAACGTTGCCCACAACTTAAATTTCATATGCTCTCGTTTAAATATTATTTCAAATTAAATGAAACTTTCATGCATGATTTCTGTGAAGTAATCTGAGGAGTTTACACCCTCGGTAATACAACAAAATAAAATCAAGAATGTTTATCTGTTCAAGAATATGATGAAGTAAATATAAATAAAGAATATAAAAGAATAATAAAAAACGTCAAACATAGATGCTAAATTAAGAACATGTATTTTTAATAAATGTTTTGGTTAACTATACGTAAACAACTCAAAGTAATGGACCTTCATGATATAAATAACATTGAAACTAGGGCGTGGGAATTTAATATAGGATTTATGATACAAAAACATACAATTGACAGTTTTTCTAACAAAATTAAAAGTATCGTGTAAGATTTCTAATGATTATTGCCACTTAAAAGTTGACATAACATTTAAAAGCCCCCGTCTTCAAAACACATATGTATCTGTCACTTGTCTCTATGTCAACAAAAGAAAACGTCGGTCGATGACTTATTTGACGACAATATTGTTGTCACAGCGCATATCGGATATACGGAACTCCCACAGTTTAAGAGAAAGTGAATTTATGAAATGGATGCTTCTTCTCTTGGAACATTAATAAGATTGTCATGTATGGAATTTTACAATTTTTGTGAATTCCTAGTTTGATGAATTTTAAAGTTAACATATGCATGACTTATCAATTAATTTGTTGCGGGAATATTTTACATGTCACTAACTGACTTTGTGTGTTAAGGAATACTGATGTAAAAATCCCAAAGTCCACATTTCTGTCATTATTTGTGTTTACTACGACTTCAGATTAACTTTATTGGGTTTCTAAAACTTACTTGTAATACGCACTATTCCTAGTATCACCAACCACCTACTCCGACTTCGACACTTGTGATATATTTCTGTTAGTTTAACCACAGCCTTGTAGTACGTTGGAAATATCTTTATTTATTGACCCAGCAGTACGCATGTAATGTTTGCTGTGGAAGATATTAATCGGAACCAAACATACGTGACCTACAAGATCTCATATTAACTAGGAGTATGTAATTTTGCGTAACACTTGTTAATTCAGGGCTGCCCGTGACGTCGGAGTCTTTCGTAAGTTTCTACACCCGACTTTATTTCGGCCATATCTTGCGCAAGACAGGTGCTCGAACATAGCGAGAATGATATAGGATAAAGTTTTAAAACAGTCATCAGCTAAAAGGTGTGTAGGAGTATGTAAATTTATTTTAGAGAAATTGAGATAGTACCTACTGAGTTCGAACGAATTTCACATACATAGATTAGTACTCGTCGGTATACCTATACCGTTGAAAAGTGTATCGACACTTGTCTATAGACTTCTCAATATAATGAAGTATTGCTCTTATAACATTCAGTAAAGAAAGTTAACGATCTATATCTGCAAGACCTGAACACATACATAAAGTCAGATACCTGTACTATTTCCACATATATTGAACTAATAGATAAATATATTAACCTTCGGTAATCGAATTCAATGAAGTTGTAAAACTTGTGAGTATCAACCAACTTCAACATAAGACAAAAGTGATCCAACGACCTAATTAATTTTTACCCAGAAATTATAAGCATTAATTCGTTAATTTGTCCGAAAGTACCTAAAAATACTTTAAAACGAATTACATTGTATAAAATATTTAATAGCTCAGTACTCCTTTTACGGGTTATTTTTGGGTGTAATACTAATCTTAACGATCCGTAGTAATATTATTATATTACTTGCAATAAAACGAAACAGTTTCTAGGTGGTTGAATGTATGTTAAGTGCAGTTTACATAACATGCATGGATACCCTTAGGCCAGCCCGTTAGCAATTGCAAACAAATATTATGTAACTTGCTACGAGTGCCTTCCTTTAATTAAAATAGTGAATGTCGTGAGAAGATAGATAGTGTACTATTACGCCGGAACATCTCTATCAAATTGTATGGTGTAAAACAAAGACGACATTACTAACTAAAGGCAATTATTCTTTCAAAGTGGAGCCGACGAGTCGACTGGTCTGACTACTTTCACTGGTGCGCGCATAACGCACCCATTGGTTTTACGTCACAGCTGCGCCGGCGCAGACGACCGGCGTCGACGTACTTCGATTACGTATATGACGTTTATCTACAATTTTGTTTTTAGCTACCTAAAAATATTTTTATGATGTTGAATAGAACTATCAACTACTTTTGCAGGAGATAAAGCATTTTTAATTAGGTATATGTCATAAAAAAGCTTATTGGCCTTGCTCCGGTGCGGCCATTCGGCACGATAACCTCATCGTCTCAATATCACGCTCAAATTATCTTATTACATTATTGACATTGAAAATCGATATAAAGAAGTTTATAATTATGTCACGTATAAATCCCTAAATACTTTCAACGTTAGGTGTGTCCTAAATAAATAAAATAAATTGGTATTATTTTTAGGGTCATGGCATTGAAACGGTAGTGTTGAATTCAAATGAATAAATCTAAATTTAATTCAGTCTATTTTTCTAAATTATACTTCTTGTCTTGTTTATACATGTATAACTATACATTGTATATACTATAAGGTTATTAGGGTAAAAAAAGAGAATAAAATTTTATGTTTTGGGTGAGTTTTGGGTTTTTGAATTAGATTGGTTCTTGATTTGTCGGCAAAAGAAATGCAAAAATTGAATATTGTGAGTACCCGTAACACATTAAAAATAATAAAATTAACAAAAATCCTACGAACTAGTAAAGTTCACAGTGAGCTCAGATCGTAAAATAACTTTACTTGAGTCGACAAAACGCTAACAAACGATTGCAAATAAATGAAGGGAAACACATAATATCCATGTTTTATGTGCTCTCTAGATGACAGAATGAATAATACAAAGTCAATGAGCTGGTAAAGACTTGAATGCGAATGAAGCGAAAGCTATCTCGAAATCAAAAATTGATGATTGTCTATTCTCTATAGATCGGAACGTCGATATTTATTGGATAAACTTAGCTTGAAACAAAAATTATTAAGTCTTATTTATTGTCTGCAATATTTTTGTCTGCATAAACAAAATTGAAATAACATTGGGTAGATGGTCTATCATAACAATACTTCGATAGTGAAACCTTTATTTTATTCTATTTTATTTGTAGTCATGATTAGTGCAGAAAAAAATCTATATAAACCTATTAATCCAACTTATTTTTAAACAAACATGAAAAAATATGGCTTATTATCAGAAATTTTCAAACGATAATCACTAGTATAAAACAAAGTCGCTTCCCGCTATCTGTCTGTCCCTATGAACGCTTGGATCTATAAAACTAAGCAACAGATTTTGATGCGGTTTTTTCATAGATAGTGTTTTTTCATATATAATTTCAAGAGGATAGCTAAAAGCGCGCTGGACTAAAACACTGATTATTTCATTAACATCTAAAATGATAAAGCTATATTGTAGCAGTATTCTGATTAGAAATCCTAATGTGTCCTAAAATATTGATAAGTCTTTTTTTGTGTTTAATCTTCACGACCTCATTATTTGTTATTATTTCGACCATGGCGCCGTTTTTTGCGATTACGATAATAACTGATTTATGTAATTGTTGTTGAAAGAAAGTACTAGAACAATAAAATAGTGTAGTATACTTTACTTTACTTTATATTTTACTTTTACTTTTAAATAATACCTTAAAACCTTTCTGAAATTAACATATACCGTAAAAGACAATATGCCACAAAAATTTAGTGATCATAAATTCTAATCAGTTTATGTTCAACTAAGGTCAATATAATAGCCGGAACTCTTTAGTCAGGCGTATAACTTCCATATTCTAATCGAGTACTTTCGCAAGAATTTTCACCCCATAAAAATCCGATTCTCTTGGGAAGTGCAAAATATATAAATAAACATTTTGTTAGTTTTCCTATAGAACTAGAACAGTCTCTAGCATTTCGTATGGCATACATGTTGATATTTGCATATTATCTATCCGTTTACATCGTGCATATATAAACAACTTTAAAACATTTAAGTGGCAGATCCGCATAATAAAGCTAGTGACATGTAAACGTACGAGTATAATATATTAGAAGCAATTTGTTTTATTAGCATAATATTCAAGACACCGCTCGCAATGAGTTTCTGATGAATAATATAATAGAATTCGAATTCCGCTTTCTTTTAAATATATTTTAAATATTATTAACAGAGATTTAAGGATTTTGGACTTTTCTGGTTTTTAGACACGAGTATTTATGTAAATAGATAGTAAAAAGTATAAAAGAACTTCATTTTAATTTATTATATATAAAATATATATGCATGTACCTCTACATACTTTGAATATAAAAAGAGAAATTAAAGAAACTCTGCTCAGGAGCAAATAATCTGCATCATGATTCAACTGCATCACTTATATTACTCTAATATAAAAAGTTGCATTTAAATCTGCTTATTTTAGTATTAATAACTCATGTGAGTAAGTTAAACCGGTCGGAGATTCTATCAGAAACTATAATAATTCAAATGTACTTATGATTCATGGCAATGACCACTTAACAAATAGTCTGAATAGGTGGAATTAATATGACTACAATTTCAATTGATATTACGGTGTCTAAATAGGAGTGACAACGCAGCTCATATCTTCATTTCTAATTTATATCTGTTTGATTGCTCACATGCATGGCCTGTCACCTTAGCGTCAGATGGACTAAATATTCCTTTTCGTAGTGAATGCAATAGACATTTCCTTTGTATAATATTCAAAATGTTGTTTTTGAAACTGGATTCCAACTGACGGCTTCAAGCGGTCGTTCTAAATTTTTCATACGATCGTGTTACAAAAATATGACTTCACCCGCTTAAGTATACATAAGAACAGCAATAGCCGCCATAACATGACGTAAATGCCCATGTACTGTACATTCCTGCTGGCGCGCCGAGTTCAACAAATCCAATCTATACTGGCTATTTATTTCCTCTGTTATGAATTTGAAGGACTTCTCGTCTTAAATGAATATTAAGTGAATTAAAAACTATTTCTTCCAGATATACGCAAAGGCAAATAAATTTATAGGTGGTAGAACCTTTCGATTACAGCGGTTGCATAACTTGCATACATACATATTTCTGCCTAAAAACCTATGTAAAGCGCAGATGGTTTCTATTTTTAAATGAAATTCACTAATAAGAGGCACTCCAACTTGATCCGGAATGAAGCAGCGCAGATGCGTTGCTGCTATTCTACGTGGGACGTGACTCTAATCTGGGGGATTTGATCCCGATGCCGAGTCTCGGGGTCCCGGTATCCCGAGTGTATTTCAGTCCCGAAAAATTTCGGGATTAAATTTTACATATCTCGGGATTTTCGGGATTAAAAAAATAACAAAAATTAACATAAAAAAATTAAAAAGCTTTAGCTCCAAATAGAAAAAAAATTAAAACATTGTCTCCAGAGCCAGATTCTCGATTCTCTCTCGAGCCCGAAGGGGCTTTTTAAACGTCTGATTAGAATTAGAGTCTTATCCCATCTGGGGGTTTATTGTGGATATCCATGAGCGGCTGCTTGTTTATTTAGTACTTGTATAACGTTTATAATTGATAAAAATCTGGACCCAGAATAGGTATCCTAAAAAATCCACCTGCCCAAAAAAGAATCAAGAACCCTTATACCATACCAATAAGTGTCTTCTGACTTAAAAGATCAACAATACTGTAAAAACTAGTAACATCTTTAAAAACATAAAACCAGACTGCTTAAGAAAAATTTTGATCATAATGATATAAATTTAATTTAACGCTTATATGAGTTTTTTTTCAAATTTGTCAAGTAAATGTATAACAATATACATATAGTTTTGGATTGGTACATTTACTAGCTTTCATTTGGTACATATTTTGTCGTAATAGTAAAAAGAATTCGTCCCTCTCCCCCCTTTTTCCTCTATTTCCAAGCGCCATTTAAAAATTTAAAAAATATATATTACAGGCAATGTCACTATGAAAAGTGAGACGATTCTAATGGGATTATCAACAATCCGTCAAGCCGTTTCGGCAATATGACGACCCGCGTGGTCGAGCGGTTACCATACCGGTCTGACGTGCAGTGGGTCCCGGGTTCGATTCCCGGCCAGACAGAAATATGAATGATGA
>DWNE01010953.1:0-10076 GCA_018249875.1 Cecropterus toxeus
AACGAGCAAGCAGCCCACCTGATGGTAAGTGGTTACTGCCGCCCATGGACATTTGTAAGTAACTTCATATAGAACAGTGATTTTATATGAAGTAGACCACAGATACGTTGCTACTTCCGAGGACTGAGATGGTCGCCTCATATTAGAGTGAGCCGGCAACCACACCCTTTCACCGAAACGCAAGAACTGCTTCACGCTAGAAATAGGCGTGGCGGTGGTACTTCCCGGTCGAACTACATTGGTTCTACCACCTGGCAAAAATGACCTGTTATAAGACATTTTGTAAATCAATTACCCATTATGTATAATTACTGCCTAATACTTACCCTTCGATCCAGCTTAAGTAAAGCGATATCGTTGTCATAGGTTCCAGGGTTGTAGCGGAGATGACGAATGATGGCTGCAACTTTACGGTCAATAGTCTTGGTCTCATTGGCGGTAGACCGGTCATGTTCCAAGAAACGAACGGTCATTCTCTCTTTGCGGAACCTGAAATGCAACATTTAGTCACCGTGAAATGTATATAGGTACAACTAATTTGAGTAATTTGACAGTTAAATGCAATATGATTAGGTATTTTGCAAGTGCATCACTAAAACTAACATTTCTTCGTGGGAACAAGTGGATCCAGAATTTTTGTATGATGGGGGATTTGGTCAGCCGAAGGTAGGCTTTCAAAGAGAAAGATGGCGTAAAAAAGATCTTTCGATAACAAGGATTTATTATTTCTGTGATTTTCCGTACGACGGATGGACTTAAGTACCTACTTGCTTACTTGCATTAAGATGGGAGCTTAAGACTTCGGCTTATTTATTGCTATATCATGCAGAAGGACAGACAGGAATTAGACATATTGCCTCTGTAGCATTAGATATGCTACGTTTCTTAATCTCATTTCATTTCGATTCCATCATGGAATCATCAAGTTCCATCACGTCCAAAGAAGTTTAACTTCTAAAGTAAACTTACCCAGAAGTGCAATGAGCAGCGGTGAGAACATATAAGTCGTTGATGAGGGAGCAGCCACAGTAGAATCTACCTCCGTACATCATGACACCGATCCACGGAATCTCCAGTTTCTTTGTCTCGTGACCACCGACTATACGACGTCGTGTACGGGCGATCCCGCACTCTGGAAATTAAAGGAATCGACGATGTTAGACTCGTTAGAATAGACGTTACCGTACATGTTAGACTGTACGGTAGACTCTGGAGTTACGACCATTACAATTATTTCTAGAGAGAACGCCAGCGGACCTAAATACGAGGTGACTATATTAGTGTTTAGGAGTGGCGATGTACCTATATGAAACTGACTTCAAGTAGAACCTTTGTTCTAACTGATATATATAATTGTAAAAATGGTTGAATTAATTTACACCTCACACTCGGGGATCCATTTTGTAGTGTTATGACCTGTAGAAATGAATATTCAATACCACATATTCAATGGGTGCGCTTTTTTATATATATAAAAATGTAGTAGCAAACGAGCAAGCAGCCCTTTTGATGGTAATTGGTTACTGCCGCCCATGGACATTTGTAAGCAACTTCATATAGAACAGGGTTTCTATATGAAGTCAATCACAGGTGCGTCGCTACTCCTAAGGACTTAGATGGTCGTCTCATATAAAAGTGAGGTTCTACCACCTGGCGACTGTGCGGAATATTGAAAATTTACCAAAAATAGTTTCCAAAAAGTGTATACAGCCTAACATTTTTTTACATAAGATTAAACCATCGAATGAAACACCTGTAGAACGCCTGAAAACAAGCCCCCTTCCCAGCCACAACCTTTAAAGCAGAACACAGCAGCCCTGTTATCAGAAGAAAGCGACTGTGGTGGCAGCAAGTAGAACGGCGATTAATATGTCATTAATACTTACGGCAAGCAGGGCAATCAACTGGGGGATCCTGTGAAGGCAGCGGGGCAGACGTGGTGCTGGAAGTTAACCAGCCGGTGACCCAGTCGATGAGCCCCTTCTCCTTGCCGTCGACGTCGGTGGACGGTGTAAAGTGGCAGCTGACCACGCTCATCACGCACGCTATCACTACGAAGCACTTCATGATGGAACTGTAATTGATATCAGTGTGTGCTGCATTAATATTTATAAAAAATATCTTAATCTTATGGATACAAAATAATTTCGTATATTTATTAAATAAAATTGAATTAATTAGGATTATGTAAAACTTCCCTTTCAAGTCTACAATTAGGTACGTTAAATAGATAATAGGTACCTACATTTCAACATACAAATAAATCTATATCGTGAATAATTATATTTACTATCTTATAAGGATCGAATACAGAGTTATATGCATTTATATGGTGCCTTATCTCATAAGTTAGCATAGGTTGTAACTAAAAGTATAAATATCAATATTCCACAAATGTACACATCTGAATAGTATCATAATAATACCTCCCTGTAGCGGTATTATCATGACCAAAAACACGAAAAGTTCAACAGTGTGCTAATTCCGAAAACAGGTTCAGTAATTCGTGCTGTAATAGTGACCGAGAAACCAATTTAATAAGAACCGTAACGTACGAAATTTAAATACTCGCCCGCTGCATATGCACGTCCTTACCCTAAACACCCCATAATACCAATGTACCGTTGTGCACTTAATAGCGGCCAAATGAGCTTCATTTACATACATTAACAGCCAGAGCTTCGATTTACCAATGTCATAACGTTAATTAAATGTAAATTTTATATTATTGCGCGCAACATACATACAAGTGTATTTGTGAATCAAGGACACGGCGGACCGGTAAAAAAACTGGTCGGAGCCTATATCATTTAGGTACCGCTATTCCGATCAGTCATCTCGTCACCATTTGCATATTCATACGTTTTTACGTATGCGAAATCGGAGAAGGTCCCCTCAGAACGTTTTTGCTCATTACAGCATCAATCATAATCATAAATCAACTTTGTCAAGGGCCTGAGAAATTGCGGTTCGCAAGTTGCATTGACTTCCTCTACCATATTCGATGAAATTATGTTATGCCGCATTGCAATTAGCGCAGTATTAGTGTCGAATTCGAAGGAATTTTCATGATTATAACAGACGTTGACCAATTAAATTGTCAAAGAGGTAGTAAACGTATATGTGAAGGGTTTTCTAGGAATTTGAATATTGTCGTTTTCACAGTTATATTGTAAACGCAAGACGATAAGGATTGGCAAGCAGCACACAATTTTCTGATAGGGTTGGTATGATGAGATTGATGATTTCTTGGTTTCTGATTCTCACATTAATCTATAATATTATATTGGAGATATAGATATTGTATGCCATAGATTTTGTATGCCAAAACACCTCACTCTAACGACTCCCACCTGCTTACATTCCACAAGTGCATTGTAATTCGCAAAGAACGATATATGTACCATCGCGACGTAGAGCGAATCTGTAAATTAATATGTAGTCTGGGGTGCGTCAGGTTTTCCGCCTTCTGATGTCTGTCTTGAATTGCCCCTTTATTTTCCAGTGAATGTTAGGAGGCAACTAAGGGACAAAATCTAGGAGATGGATCAACACGCACTGCCCTCACCAACACGCCTGCCAGATGCGGGCATTGTCAGCAAAAACATCAATAAGGGGGGAAACCTATGTCATATCTAAAATTAAAATTATCTCTTTAATGTAATTAGTGCGCGAATACATTGAACCTATGATGAACCGTATACTTAAACCAATATAATAAAAACTCATAATTCCGATGTTTTTTAATTAAGATACAAATTTAAAATATAGTAAAAAAAGTTATTAATTTAACAGCATGAAGTGTCAAACATAATTAACATAAATGATAAATTGGCCCAATCAACTAATTAGCTATAACTTCGGTGAAATTTTGTAAAATATTTGCCAATTAAACTCAATCCGCTCTTTAGCAATTAATATCTGATTCGATAATGATTGAATATTTGTGGATATCCTGTTTAGTCTCTCCTTTATTCCATATACCGATGTACCAGATATTTCAGACAATTCTATCTCGTCTTGCTTGGACCGCGAAAGAGTGCCTGTAAAGGGCCTTCATATCCTTTAAGCTGCCTCCGCGGCCCCGGGGAATCCATGAAGGGTTTAAAAAACGAACGCAAAACAAATAAAACGGGCCTTCTTACTCGATAGGGGAAATCAAAATTTATACTGCGTATATAAAAGAGCAACATTTTTAAAATATCAACAAGAAACAGAGTGCTTAAAACTATTGATTGTCTTCAGGTTCAGCGCAAACTGCTACGATTACAAAGATGATAATTATATTATTAGAATCTTAATATGTCACAATCCGTTACGCCGTTTGGCCTATAGCGTGCTGAAGAAATGGACATACATACGAGTACATAAAAAATACCTTACTCTCCTTCGAACGCAGTCAGGTCAAAACAAGATTAATTTCCTGTACAGGTAATTAAATCACTATCATTAAACTAAGCACAATTTTCAAAACATTAATCATGCCTTATTTCATATTTTGTCTATAAAAATAGTAAAATTACCTTTCGTATAAATAAACACATTAGTTTATTGCCAGAATGAATTTGGTAAAGCACTGCCGTGCTTTTCGATATAATCGAATATAATAATATGAAATATATCAACGCTAACTATAAACTTTTCTTTTTGACTCAATATACACAAAACTATGTACCCAAAAGCATACCCTGCATGTCCCTATCCCTAACATCGAGCACTCTACCATTGATACTCATTTCCATGTAGTACATGCAAACACGTGATCATTTTGTTAAATGCCATCTATTACCAATTCTAGCTACGTTCGCTATAAATCGTTGAAGGCTTAAAGGTGCTTTTGTTTGGTAAATTCTATCGGTTTAGTTCATAATGAAGCTCTATTATTTTTATTATGCTTTTTAGCTTTACTTAAGCTAACCATTAGAAGTTATGTATTATGTAAACATGTTTTCTTAACAAGACTCTACATAAATAAAGTCTTAGGGTCAAGTTACTTGTATCTACTTGTCTTACGGGATGTGTATATTAAATGAAAAACAACTTTTTACTCTCTTGGCGCCATCTTAGTTTTATGGTGCTAAGTGTTAAAACACTACTTTTCTTTACCTAAGTATATGTTATTACGACCTAGGATTATGGAATGCCTTATGTAATAGGTAAGTAGGTGACTTACAATACCCTTCAAATAAATATATGTAGCAATTATATTATGTTTTTTAATCAGAAATAGTTGACTATGCAAGTTATATATTTTGTTTTGAAAACGAATTTGAGATATTAATGGATTGAATGAAATTTATATGAATGGAGATAATTTGAGTAAAATAACTCACCAGATTCGCGTGAAGGTACAAACGAACTAACTAAAAAGAAAGTATGTTTTTGGTAGGGGAATGTCTACTTAGTCTCCCTTTTTGATTTAAGATCACTAATTTCCATAATCCTGTCCGTAACAATCAGTGACATAAAATTTAAAACCGTCCCATTTGGTATGCGGCTTGCATCGCGCTCCCTGCGACTCGTTCTAGGCGGTAGAGAGTTGTCCGTTTTCCTGTTCCCCTATAATATACTTAACGGAATAGAAAGTAGTTCAATGCAATCAATTTATTAATACGTCATTTGTTTGTCATTATATGTATAATTTTCTAACGATGCTTTGAAAGTAACGCAGAATCTCGTAGCGCAACAGTTTTTTAAGTCCAGTGGAACTACTATATTATTGTTCAAAGGCATAAGGTAGACTTATAATGATTTGGCACTCAAAATGTCTTATTTATGACGTAATTTTTATATAAACTCATATTTATTTTTATGACAAAGCATTTCAGTGATAAATAGGTAGTTTAAGAACATTTTACTAAACATAAGAAGCATGGATCAAGAATGTAATGAACTCAATAATTCAAGAATTATACCATCATTAGGGTAGAGTATGATTAAGGACAGTAACGCATGTATGATCCTTTTAGTGCCTTTAATAAGAATTCATTACGTTTCCACAAAACAATCACCATTTAAGTATCACTCAATATTGCAATGCAAATGTAGACGGTGATCGTTTTAAGGAAACAGTATAAACTTGTACTTTGGCCACAGGACGCGTAGGAACTACTTACAGTACCAATAATACTATAAACTGCAAAGACCGCACTTCTGGAATGTGATACATACATTTGTTTATTATCCGTTGATGTGCTTTAACAACTTGTCATGATTTTCTGCATTATAATAAAGGACATTACGCATTTATAAATATTACACTACTTGTGACAGCAGTTTTTAGTATCAGTTACAACATTAAATATATATAGGGTTAAATGTAATAATTTAATAACTTTAGTAACAGTGAATTTTGCAATTAATTAAGCATTATACTTAGTTACGATTATGATTATTTTACAAAATAAATTAATAACTGCAATAAATAGCAAAATAATTTGTATTAAAATCCTTTCTTTAACACATCTATTTTTAAACGATAAACTATCGAGTCCTATAGTGAAAGTAAATTATGTATCTACACTATTCCCTTATAATGTTCAAATTCCGAACATGTCTCAACGGTACATGGGTTTAAATTCTGTATGTTTCAATTCTGAATTTGAGGGCATAAATTGAATTTAAATTTAACTGACCACTTACAAACTAATTGAAATTGGAACGTTAAATTTTATGCCGCTACGAAATTACCGCCGTGCGTAAAAATGTAAGCTTTGACTGGTCACTACAATGAATTTTCAAATAACGGTCGCTCGTACTTGGTCAAGTGTGATTTATGTCGGTATCCTGTTAAATGGAGTAAATAATTCTCACAGCACAATTTAGTAAATTAATACGGTATTTTTAAGTAGGTCATGTAAGGATACGAAAACCATTAATCCACATTACCTTAATGCATTTTTTAAACAGGACAATGAAACGAGGTTTATTTATTAAACGAAGTATTTAGTGTTCGAAGAAAGCACAAAGCGTGTTGAATATTAAACTTTAACGAATTCAAACAGAGTGATTGATTTTCCATTTAATCATTTTAAAAATGGTTGATAAAAAACCGGTTTTTTATTAAGACAAAGCGAATTATTTTAATATAATTTCAATGTAGCTGTTTATTATGTTATTTACGTACCTATAGCGGTATTCGAGTATGAATTCTCCACAGGCGCACAAATCACTCTACGGGGTCACAACATCAAAATATTTAAAAATAAAATCACGCCGGCGAAACGGTCGCCTGTTGATAAAGGAAGACGAGTAACCACTCAATCCGCGTACCACGGATTGAAGGCAGAAAGAGAGAGAACTATCACCACTTTCACTACCGTTCCACTTAGTCCTGCCAGAAATGCCTTCGATATGCAACCTCCTGCCACCCGTACCCCTGTTATATGCTGTCTAGAATCTCCGCAATAAATTCCATAACAGTTACAAGGTAATTTAAACTGAATCATTATCTGCTAATGCTGTAATTATTACCATTTTTGCATCAATGTGGGACCCTAATGGCTGCGCATGCGTCGGCTTCATGAGAGTCATCCTATTCGTTACATAATTGCATCATTAAATTACAGTAACTAGGTAAAATAGTTAATAGTATGTACCTAGGTAGAAAAAACATCAATAGCAGCGCAATAAACAGTGTGGAAAACATATTATAATATGATACAAATCAGCGCAGTCCTGAATTCAAATTTTAACTAAGTGGTCGATTCGTTTAGACCTAGGTTTATATACGTGTTTAAAATTATATACTAAAATGTACATAGCAAACAAACAACACAAATTATAGCAATTTTCAACACAAAAAAAAAAGACATTTTTAACTAACATCTATATAGCGATTATGAAGTGCACGCATGCAAAGACAAATACCTAATAATTTATGATTTTATTATTAGGTAGATTTTAATATTAATAGGTATCTACTTTTTAAGAATTCCAGGGAAATTTTCCTAATGTAAAGATTTGTGGAATAATAATAAGTAACTGGTCAACAAGAGACCTAACTATTTAATTAACGTTATTTTTTATTTAAACATAAACGCCTGATATTAGTTTAACCTACAATAAATCGCCTCATTGAAATATCACTCCTAATAATCTAACAGGCACTATACTATAAAAAGAAATCGTTAAATGACAACATATTTAAGTAGATGTTAAGATTTTATATTTAATGATACTAAGTTTAAGTAGTTTAATAAAAACGAAATATCGACTCCAATTAATCAGCAATTTAATACAAACAAAATAATAACGTAATTTAATTGATGGCCAATTTTTAAACATTATCATTTTTCCAACTTTCGTATCAATACGATGATGATAGATTTTGCCTGAATTATATTTAGTCAAAATCCAAACTTTAAAAAGATTTTACGTTGTCTTGAACAGTTTGAGGCATAATAAATTCATTTATTCTGCTGTTTAAATTCATATGAACGTGCTAAACATTCTTATACCTGCAAGTTCAAGTCTTAATTACAAAAGAGTAAGAATGTTATAAGATGGTTATGAAAAATGTCATACGTTGTCATCCATCTAGTGTATAATGAGGTATCAAAAGTGTTATTTAATATCGAATAAATGTTAACACGTTTACAACAGCACGTTTAACATAAGCGCAAATTGTGCTTCAATTATGAACATAGAAGACAAAGCAGCTTGGAACTGAGCAATAGTGTATATTTCAATAGTTTATTGGTAGTTAAAGTGTAGCATATCTTGCCAAACAAGCCTCATGTTTAGCCAAATTTAAGGCAAGATACTGGAGCAATTTTTATTGCAATGTAAAAAATAAATTGTAATAAAAAAGAAAAAATAAGATAAGATATAAAAAAAAAGACAAACCCACTGAGTTTCTTGATCGGATCTTCTCAATTGTGGTCGTGTTCCGATCCGGTGGTAGTGTAAGAAAAAATATTGTAACTGACAATTTGTAAGTGCCCCCGTGGGCCTATGCAAAATAAAGACATTTCATTTCATTTCGTATTTACAGATTTCTTAAGGGATGTTCCATAGTATTTAAAAGTGGTAGAACTCTTCGCGGTGTAACTCCGAAACCACCAACGCAGCTCCAAGACGTTTTTTTTCCTTCTTTTTTGTTTACCTTTTATGTCTATTACAAATTAATAACGTATAAAGTCATTAATTGGGAAATATACAGCCGTGTATCGGTTATAAATCCTACAACTTAACCCAATATTATCGGAAGCAGTTCTTCAATAAAACGATTATCTTTACGAACCGTTTTATTTGACGATGAGAGGTCAAAACAATATATTGTAGAGTACACTTCACAATGGCGCGTGATTTTAGCGAAAGTCACTGTTTTTTCTTTGGGATAGAGATTACATTCGGAGTCATTATGAATTGTAAAAATAAATGTGTTTATTACGTTGTCAAATGATCTGTGACAGTTTGATATCGTTTCGCCTCTTTATCAATTTTATTCTCATTTTATCACTATTTTTACAACAAGAGATATCTCTGATTTACAAATCACCTCAATGAATTCTGAATTCGGTTTATTATAACCTTAATCTAATCAGTAAAACTTGAAGTAGGTTATGTTATTTTTAAGGCTTTGAAATAAGACTCGTGCTCAGCCGTAGGACAATAACAACATATTATTTTTATGGTTAAAGATCAGTTATTGCAATTATTTTAAATACGATATTTTAGTCTGATTTATCAAAATGTTATGTTAATAACCTCCTCCTTTAAGAAGTCGGTTACAAAATAGTGATACGTACAAATTTATGATGTTTTTTTTTTATAATATAGAAGAACGTAACGAGCCTACAGTCCACCTTATGATGACTCCTGCCGCCTATGAACATTTATAATCAACCCCAAATCAGATCAGTCTTACCTGTAGTCGGCCACAGATGCGTTAATCCCTTCTTGAGGACTAAGTTGGAACAAAGCAAAGCCTCCATACTTAAGGGCTCCATTAGCTTCCTAAATTATATTCAGTCGCATCTATTTAATGAACTGGCTTCTTGATACCTAGGATCGTTCATACCAGAAAGATGACCATGAGATAGAAAAACAATAGCTGTCACGATACATATTAT
>DWNE01010954.1:0-10074 GCA_018249875.1 Cecropterus toxeus
CAGAAATCATGTGAAGTTATGTTATGAAAGATAACATTATTAAAAGCAGAATTTTGTGAGGATAGCCGAATGTCTGTTAGGGGCTGTCCATTAATCACGTGAGGCTCAAAACGGGAGTGGGGGTCCATAAAAATCATGTATTATCACAAGGGGGAGAGGGGGGTGTACTAATATATCACGTGTATTTATTTTTTCGACAAACGCAAGATTAGTCAACCGAAAAGCGGCGTTCGGTGTTCGCACATTACATTTTTTTAAACGCGGGTGAAACCGCGGGTTCAGCTAGTCTTATATAAAAAGCTACTTCACTTAAAATTTTAATTCAACGACCAACATCTCCACATATCCTTATACATACCCAACTATAATTCCGATCCCATACGATTTTTAATATAACCGGCAGAGCAGTCCAAATATGTACCGCTTATCAATATTCCGCGATCATTCCCAGTTGTCGCATTGTTTCCTCGACCATAAAGAGAGAATATCGCGACCCGTATGGGCTGTGTGTGGCACGCAATGGTTCAGAATATGAAAGTGGACAGAATACGCTAGTTACTGTCTTCAAACAAGGAATTATTATAAAAATACGGCTAATTTGGGGACACGCGGGACGCCGGGCATATGTGAATCGTCGTGTTCGTACAAAAAATATGCATAAAAGATAAAATTGCGACAGGAACAAAATATAGAGCATAATGAAATAATAAATATGACGAATTTTCACAGAAAATGGTGACTATTTATTTTAAAAATAATAATTTTCGTTAAATACAAAAACCAATTTTAATTTCAAATGTATATTAATAATCGTTTCAAATGTATATTAATGATCGGAGATCCCGGAGTCCTCCACGTGGCGCTGAGGACTGCCACCGGGGGTGTTTTAGTGCGGTAAATCCTACTTAACCCGGCGTTGCTTCCACAGCGTCGGTTACCTTTTGAACGTACTAATACTAACTCTCAATGCGACTCAAAAATATATTGGAGTATTACAATATTTATTAAGTTGTCTGCATAAAGGCACCCCACCGCAGACAAGAGGAACTATTCATATTTTTGGACCTGTATATTTCGTGTATGGCACACAACCGTTCAGAATATAAAAGTAAATAGAATCCTGAATACGCATGGGCTGTCAGTGTTTTCACAACAACACCTCTAAACGTAATACTCAATACACACTACCCACCTGCGTTTTGAAGTCCACTGCAGGTTAAAGGACTCGTTTTTATTATATTGAAGTAGCATACGAACATGCAATCCACTTGATGGTAAGTGGTTACTGCCCATGGACACCTGTAAGCAACTTCATATAGAACAGGGGTTATGTATGAAGTCTGTCAGAGATGCGTTGCTACTCCCGTGGACTAAGATGGTCGCTTCATATGAATTGAGCCGGCAACCATACGTACCTTTCCAAAGTGCAACGCAAGAATTGCTTCACGTTAGAAATAGGTGTGGCGGTATTAGCTCCCCGATCGAACTACACTGGTTCTTCAAAACGCCTTCCCTACCGGAAGTCTTTGCTAATAGCCACTCATTTGATGGCCTCCGGCTATATCATCAACAAAAATTACAAAATCACTATCAAAATCCCTAAGGACCCAAACACAAAGATGAATCCATTGTTTTTCGACTCCGGTATTAACACTACACATATTTTCAACACTTAAAACAATAAATTAAAGCAATATTTTATTTAACTCGGGCATATTGCTAAAAAAACCACCGACAAACCAGTAAATTATCATTTAAATAGTACTTAATGGTAATATATAGTCGCAAATTCGACGTTCAACAAAATATATTTTACTGAATAATAACGATAAAACTATGTCTAATAGATAACCTTTAAAGATAGGATAGATTACCTCTTTCCTTTGATGAGTTGCTTAAAAGAGCTCTAAGTATTTTCAAAAGAAACAATTTGTACTAACATTTATATAAACCTTGTAAATTCTGTAGTACTTATATTATTAAGGTAAATAGTTAAGATAAATATAACCTACCCATAAATTTTGTAGTTAGCACTTCTCTAACAAGGAAGTCGCCTTAACAGTACAGTGGCTTATACTAATGAATAGTTTACTCTCTAAATAGCTCTTTAATGTAAATGTCCTGATATTTAAAGCCTACAAATGTCGTAACTCAAGTTTATTCGCAGCCATAAAAACTAAACTAATAAATTTGTAACTTTAAATAAAATAACGGACATATAAATTGCTTACTTTATTATCGCGCTGAAACGGAATTCTAGGGCTTCATATGGTTGTCCCTGTAGTACCGGGACCAGAATAGGACTACGGTATCCCTTGCATGTCGTAAGAGGCGACTAAAAGGGAGTTTCCGGGGTTGCGAGCGGTAACAGGAGGAGCTCGAACTGTCAAGTGAACCTGGGAAGGTCGGCGGCATGTGTGGTCGCATGCCGTCGTAAATACTTGCAAGCACAGTGAGCGCTGATACTCACCGGGAAAGAGCTAAAAAAAGGGGCTTGCGCTTGGAGAACTCCGGTTGCGTTCGGTTGGAGATCCCAGAGTCCTTCACACAGCGCGGAGGATGGCTACCGGTGGTGTTTTAGTGCGGTAAAAATCCCACATAATCCAGCGTCGCTCCCACGGCCTCAGGAAATTTTTGAAGGTTTCCCCTCGAAAAAAAAGGATTTCATTGGGTACTTCTACTATTAAGAGCTTACTTCATAGGCATAACTACAGCTTTGTTATGGGAGAAAGTGCTCTCAGAAAAAACCAGTAGTCTTAGTCTGGCTTAAACACAAATTAACCTCGATATAGTGTGGTTCTCAGTAAGCTTTAACAAGTTAATATGTCTAGGTTTTATATTCATCAGCACACTATATGAATCTGATTATTCATTAAGAAACAACTTCATTTTCATATAAACCACAAGCGACAACAGCTCTTCTCAATGGACTGAATATAACAATAAACGGCACCCACCGGTTCTCAAACCTTAGTTCGGCGAGCCGTTACTCAAACAGCAGTGTATCAAACAGTGGTCTAAAATTGGAAAGTAAAGGTACGCTGTACTCACGCCTACACGTGCGTGGGGGCGGGCGAAGCCACAATGACACGGGCTCGTAAGGTAATCGCGTGGTCATAAGCGGCGCGATAGCGGAAGCGGATTGATAACCTAGAGCTTAAAATTGCACATCCTACTCGGTGAAATACGATTGAACTTTATTATTATTGGAACTACTTATCAACCTAAAAACTAATAGACAATTATGGCATATATTATATTGTATACCTAATAACATAAAAAGTTACTCCATTCTGCGGATGTACCCAAAATAGATAAATTTCACTTAATTTACGTGAAATCTACTTTACAAGTCAAAAATTTTTTTTCTGAATTTATTAATGATAATTCTTCCTTATAAAGCCTCTATGTGATTTACCTTTTACGAATAGGATAAACGAATTTACAAACTATGGCAACACAACATAATTTTAACAACATCATTACGATAGTAGTAGCTAGCAATAAAACTTACAATTATATATAACATTTACCAGACAAAATCAGAAACTGCCGGCTAATACCTGAAACAGATAAAAAAACGTAAATAAATGTTTTAGTAAATATCGTAATTCGTAATTCAGTTACAAATATCAAATCTAATAACATAAAACTTGTAGTCTAAATTGTTCGTAATAGCAAATTAGTTTCCATCATAGATATGTTTATATGATTACGAGCAATAAAGTAATTTTCTTCCGATTTGTTTTTTTATAAAGTATCATAATACCAAGTCATATTTTTCACGAAAGTTGTCAATAAAATATTAGCTTTCCGCTTCCGCTTTACAACATGGTCATGCCCATAACCAATTTATTCACAAGGCATTATTTAAAATTATATGACACATTATTTAAAATATCTACCAATAAAATATAAAATTGTATATTCTACAGCCGAGGCCGTTATGTAGTTCGACACCATATGGGGAGAAGTTTTTTGCATATTCCAACAATTTGTATTATTACGAACAGGTTTTGTATTTCCCAAGATTTCAATAGAGATACTTAATAATCAATTTGAAATATCATAAATATGAAACACAAAAGAAACGTGTTTGTTTATCCAACACATAGCACACTGTACATATAAACAGACATAAAGCTGAAGTGTTTGTTTGTTTGGTTGAACGCGATAATCTCAGTAACTACTGGTTCGAATTAAAAAAAAAATTGTGTTGATTAATTTAATTGTTGAGAAAGTTTATAGGTTATATAACATCACGTTTTTTTATATTTTTTGGGTAGTTTCAAGTGAAACCACGGAGCGCAGCTAGTGAAATTAATATAAGATAGAATGAAATTAGAAAAGAGGTCACAGACGGTGAAGGTCGATTGTTATAAGCAAAAATAAAGGCGAAAATTTCATCTATACTTTAAATTTTATCTATATTCAATTATTTCGTCTGTAGTCAACAGGTTTCAGATTTTGGGTTGTAACGCGTGCTAAATAAATGGACATACATACAAAAAAACATACATACGCTTGAAAAGTACCCTCATTCCATTACAATAGAACATAGTGTCTGACGGTCTCATAAAACCATTTCAAACGTAGAAAACTTTTACCTCAGGAGCCTAGTTTTCGCGGAAAACGCTTCGAATATGTGTAGTGTACCTACTTGCCAACTACGAGTATTTGTGCTGTTCAAACTTGTTTACAACTAACTGTAGGCACATCAACAAGGAAACGTCAGAAACGTGAGAATTGTATCAGGTAATTTCCTAAATTGTTTGACTTTTATGTTATACAATCATTAACCCCTTAGGGGTTGAATTTATAAAAATCCTTTCTTATCACTCACTTATACCATAAAAGGAACCCCTGTACCAAATTTCAAGGTTACAGGTACTAGGTACAGTAGATTCAGCTGTGCGTTGATACATAAGTCAGTGAGTCGGAATTGCCTTTTATATATATAGATTAGCTGAAGTATTTCTGCTTCGCTACGAGACATAAATAGATTCGCCATCTTTAGATAAAGCACAATACCGAAATCATAAGTAGTAGGTATATATGTTGACCAGGTAAATAAGCTAAAAATCTCATGAAAATTGGACCGGTGGTTCTCTGATTGAGTACCAAACATACACAAGTGTCTGTATGTTTGGTATATCATTTTCAGGGTTTTGTGTCCAAAGCGTAAAAACGGAACCCTACTACTAAGAGTATATATTATTGCTTAACAGGTGGACTTCAACACACATATAAAATGTACATTTTGTGGACAAATAAATATAATTTTGAATCTTTTTAGAGATAAACAAGCAGCTCCATAGAGACTTGGTTAGTTTTTTACAGAATGTTTTTAGTGGGATCTAGCAATTTTCTTGACAAGACTCGACATAATCGACGATTACTGCCTTTACGAGGACTATTACCAGACAGTAACGCGCCAATGATGATATATTTAAAACATGTTATACATGCTATATACTACAACTACAAGCATTGATTACCAAAGCAATGCGTCTGCGCCAGTGGTCCACAATAGCGCGCGGGCGAGCCTACGCTCCGCTATGAATGAATGTGTCACACTGTGTTCCGCATTTTGACGGTTTATTAGCTCATTATTGTCCCTATGATTGGCTTTAGATTTTTCTTAATAAAATGGAAATGTGTGTGCGATTAAATTACGCAAGAAGTGAAACTTGACATGAATAAATAATAAAAATATCTGAGCATAAGTGTATCAAAAATCGTTAAAATAATCACTGCAGTCACAAAGGGGCTCAGCGCCATCTAGTTGTAGAGCCGTCAACTAGATTCATAACCCATTTTCGTCTAAACTCATCATTCACATTTCTGTCTGGCCGGGAATCGAACCCGAGACCTACTGCGCGTCAGACAGGTATGGGTGACCGCTCCGCCACGCGGGTCGTCAACATATTGTTACTCTCATGACGCGCCAAACAGTTTAACTTCAGAAAACATTCTCTTATAGTTAGTTCTCAAGGAAAACTCCTACCGCCTCATACAACTCGAGTATTCGAGGGTGCGATTACTATGCACTAATAAATATTTATATGTTTATGATAATTCACAGTTTGTACTATTCTCACATTTCTTGCGAGACAACAGATTAGTGTCAGGCTACGCGTTCCGAGAACTTCCGCTTGTTTTACGATCGAAGAAGCAGAGTACATAGAAATTCATGCGAATTGAAATCTGACATGGCATATACTAACTCGTATATGATTGAAGACTATCTCATAATACTCGTGTTCTTTATTTCTGTTTATAACCTTTCTTAAACGAGCTTGCAGTCTTTCTGATAATAAATGGTTACTGCCGCTTTGAAATCTGTAAACAACTTCATGGACAACAGTGGTTCTATCTGAAGTCAATCACAGATCGCCTTATCTATTAGTGAGCCGGCAACCAAACCCTTTGAAACGCAAGAACTGCTTCACGCTAGACATAGATGTAGGAATGATACCTTCCCGGTTGAACTAAACTAATACTACCATATAGTATAAGGCATTTCTAGTTCAATTACCTATTCTATGATAAAATCTACTAATTCGCCTCCGTGTTGAAACAAAGGTCGTGGGTTCAAACCCCGGCATTTATTATTACAACAGACCATCTGTTCGTAGGTTGGCAGATTATGAATACTTAATTTATAGGCAGATTTAAACTTAACATAAAGCCAATACAATTTAAATTGAAATATTGACTATTTTAACGATCTATAAACCTTATATTAATAAGTAAAAATATACATAAAGTCAATGACATGAAGAAAATGTCTGATCCGTGAGTAGGATTAATCAGTTCAAGACGTCGATTTGCGGTGCTAAATGAAGTGACAAGTTTTTGTTTTTTTTCTTTTCTTTTTTAAATTTTGAATCACGCTGTATAGCAACATAGGCATATTTGTTTGACTAGAGAGCTGATTAAACTACACTATTTTTATACCGAGCGTAATGATATAAATTGTACGCAAGGGTAGCTGGGTATTGTACTAGACTTTTTGTCGTATTCGATTTTGAAAAAGCAGTGAAAGAAAGATTTTATCCATACGGAATAATTTTATTCTACATAAAAACTAGCAATATTCAATCATTGAAGATAACTTAATATTCAATAAAATAAAATGACATACCAAAATGAACCTCTTGTAATAAACTTTATGCTATTTATTTTGACAATTCCGGCGAGCATTTAATTAACATGTTTAACGATGTACGTTATTTTGAAAAAGAAATGTATGAATATTGACGACCCGCGTGGCCGAGCGGTCGTCATACCAGTCTGACACGCGGTGGGTTCTGGGTTAGATCCCCGGCCAGACAGACATCTGAATGAAGAATTTAGATTTCTGATCTGGGTCTGAATGTTTGTGTATTCGTCTTTGTGTGAGCATGGCACGACACAGAAGAAAATTCAAATGTGGGATATGAGTGTCGAAAGCATTATTATTTTAAATATGCAATGCCACTTCATGTCATTCGATAAAAAATATCTGGGTCAAAACGTGAACTGTAGTACCTTTCAGTCCCCAAACACGTTGTAAATATTACAACCTATTATAGTCATATGAAATATGACTCAGACTTTTCGATTTATAACATTAGAGGCTAAATGACAGTTTAGGCAAACATCACACAAAAACAACATTAGAACAGAATGCAAAAACTTTCATTATTATGACGCTTTAAGGGCGCGTACAGACGAACGACATCCTGCGTTTGTAAAACACATATATTTAGTTTGATTGATTTGATAGTATGATAACGATATTTTTTTTTCGCTATTATTATACAATTATAAGGTGTACAATTTATAAGGTGTACTACAAAAGTTTAAACTTTTGTTGCTCGTCTCTTGAGGGAAGTCGCCAAATATATACCGCCAAATTATATCAGCAATTTTAAGTGTTCCGGCATTGTTATATGTTCGAGGCCTTCCACCTTAGTGTTCTAGGGTAGAAGCACTCGGTGCACTAGCAATGGTGTCCTTCTGTGAAACTGTAGCTTTCATTTAATACCCATATTGTCGTAATAGTAAAAAATCCTACCCCACCCCTTTTTCTTCTATTACCAGGCGCCAATTTTAAAAATTATAGAGCCTATGTCTCTCTACACGACACAATACGTCAAGCCGTAGCACGTGCCAAAGAAATGGACATACATATAAACAAATATACACACATACATACATATATACATACATACATACATACATACATATATACATACATACGCTTCAAAAACATTACCCTCCTTCTGACACAGTCGGGTACAAACGCACTAAGCGTAAACACCCTTATCCGAGGGCCACGAAAAGTTCTCTTCAAGCGTCAGTCGCTCTGCGTTGCAAGCATTAGCGATTAGCTTAAAAAAACGTGTTGTTGTGTGTTGTTCCGATTGTGTTTGTGTCGAAATCGTAAAAAAATACACAACATATTTGCAACGCTAAGAGAATATTTCATGGCCCAACGATTAGTCGAGGCACTGCACCAGGCAGTATTGAGCGTTAGAAACAAATGTTTGTTTGTCGGATCTTAGAAGGACACATAAGGGAACGTGCGTACGTTCCCACGAGCTGTCTTCAAAAAACACGCTTGGCCGCAGGAAGGAGGGCAGAAAACTAGAGGGAAAGGTCTACTAATATACTACAGATGGTCACTAAGGAAAGGGAAAGGGGTCAAGAGTAGTTAAAAATACATCACAAGGTTTGGGTACGTTCCCTAATGCTTGAAATTGCTACTATTCGCTTTACGCTAATGCTGCAAAATTTTAATATTTAGTGGCCCCCCAGTAAATCTTATAGACATAACTGTGCTTGCCCTGTGTTTTATAGTTGCTTTGCGCAGTGGGCGTTGACATGACACTCATGACGAAACCCTTCGACGTATGACATTATCATCTGTAATCACTTGTTAATTAGAAAGGTGGGCTTATCTGCTCGCAACCTCGGACGTTGTTTGAAGAAATTGTGATGAAAGATAACATAGCGGTTTTGTTGACATTTACATTGATACAAGTGGAGAAATTTTCATGTGTGCTATGTACGAATTGTACTTAAGTTTAAAGAACTTTTTTATTTGTATATGTACCTATTACAATATTAGTATTAACATAAATTAATCTAAATACACATTTATGTTACTTAAAGTAAAATTTACATAATAATCGTTATTATTAGATACTAGCTGTGAACTTCGATCTAATTCAGTTATCATTCGAATATCTTTACTAAATATTATTTTCTTCTGAGAAAGATTATCTCAATTATTTACAATGCAGACCTTAGAGTTTTCTTCAAAAACAGAATTATCTACTTATATACAACATTCTGTAACTTTCTTTCCGGTCACATATTAGCTCGACCACATATTTAACGTAAATCATTAATTAATTCTACCTTAAGTTTATAGAAAATTAGGTGAACTTTAATGAATAGCTATAATAATGAATACAAAACGCTTGTATAATCTTTTTCTCGGTAACGCCGCGGCCGTGACGCCGCCCACAGTTGCATTAACGTCAAAATAGACTACAGATGTGTGTAAATTTTTGTTAGTAACCTTAAAGGAAGTAATGGCATTATTAATAAACGTATAAAACCAGATAACTGGACGTATATCAAGGTTTCAACGGAAAATTAATGACTCTACCGAAAAAACTCAATTCATTTTCTAGGTCTCTCTAAAAAAACTATTAAATAGCTTTTTCCCACTACATTTTATTATACTGACAACGTATTAGGTGTGGAAAGCATTAAACCCTTTAATGTTTCATAGCATCTGTGTAAAAAGACTAAAGACCCATCTTACTTATATTGACGATCCGCGTGACGGAGCGGACACCATACCGGTCTGACACGCAGTGGACTCGGGTTTCGATCCCCGGCCAGACAGACAACTGAATGATGAGTATAGATTCGATTCTGGGTGTTTGTGTACATGCTTCAAGGTTTCTCCCCGCCACCGCAATTTCGCCGTGACCATGATCCATGTAACTGGGTCGAAATATCGGCAAAAAGAAATTCAAAATCGCATATCGTGAGTACCCGTAACATATTACA
>DWNE01010955.1:0-10074 GCA_018249875.1 Cecropterus toxeus
GTATTCGTCTTTGTGTGTCCCTGGCACCCACGACACAGGAGAAAATCCTAGTGTGGGGCTATGAGTGTAGAAAGCGTGTTTAAACGCACCTTAAAATATTCGACTAACGTGGCGGAGCGGTCACCATACCGGTCTGACACGGCATGAGTTACGGATTCGATCCTCGGCCAGGCAGACATCTGAATGATGAATTTAAATTTCTGTTCTTAGTCTGGGTGTTTGTGTATTCGTCATTGTGTCTCAATGGCACCCACACAGGAAAAAATCCTAGATGGGGCTATGAGTGTAGAAATCGTTCTTTTTTCAAGATTTCAAACATTTGGAAAAATTCAGATTGTGATAGAAGACATCACCAAAAATTATAATGGATTCGATTCAGGATTCCACTTTTATAAAACATTTAACTGTCTCTTAGGACATACCTAAAAGAGATGGACGATATTTCCGTTCATAAACAGATGGCGTTGTATACACTATAATATTCTCCGAATAATTTGCTATTACTATGCTTTTTTTATTTATTTTTTTTCAATATGCCATGCAGGACCTCAATAACATATAATTAAGACACTGATGTGCCAATGTCCATCGTTTTAGTTATTTATCTATACTTCCTGGTATATGTGACTCTATTAATTTTAAACAGAGTTATAAAGGATCACACTGTCGCCTATTTCCTTTCTGTGCAACCGTTTCCACATCTTAGTACTGTTGTATGGAGTAAGCAAAACACAGATACCTAAATATTGCATATTGCATTGGTTTCATCCTATTTGTATACCAATTATTTAGGTAATATGAAAGTATCTTTAATAAAATTTATATAGAATTACCACAGTGAGATTTTTTTTCATCCCTTAATACATCAGCCTTTTGAAGTTCACTGCTGGATATAGGACCCCCAACTGGGGGTTTTTCAATATTCACCAGGCATAAATCTAGCTATCATCTTTGAGAATCACTGGTTAGAAGTTAAATATGTCCGAAAAGAATACCCTTCCCATGTGTATCATGTCATCTATTCCTATGTGAATTCTGTAGAGACGATTGGCACATTGAGAATCAAGTTTGAATCTTTTTTTTTATGAAATAGCAAACGAACATGCAGTCCACCTGACGGTAAGTGGTTACTGCTGCCCATGGATCTGTAAGCAACCTCATAACAGAGGTTCTATTTGAAGTCGATCACAGATGCATTGCTACTCCTGAAGACTAAGGTCGCCTCATATATAAGTGAGCTGGCAAACACACCCTTCCACCGAAACGCAAGAACTGCTTCACGCTAGAAATAGGTGTGGCGGTAGTAATTCCCCGGTCGAACTACATCGGTTCTACCACCTGGAAAAGGCAGCTTTTGGATTTTTGGTCACCAGCAGCATAGACAAGTCTAGTAGACATATCTGACACGATTTTTATCATGTCTAAGACCCTGGACCGCTATTGCAAACGCCGCAAAGAAATAATAATCAGATAAATGACTATTTTTGCGGCGATACATTACTTTCTATTAAGTACAACTTTACTAGTAGCTGGTGAAAAATATGCCGATGCCGTGAGTAGACCGAATATAAGGAAACTAATGGAAATTTATGGAAAACACCACTCAATGCCTCCTTCGAGTGCTAGTTCAGGATTTATGTCGCGAATGAACCACCTAGAGTAATGTCACATTTGCACGCAAGCTGCTCGCCTGCAGCACAAACGGTGGCTGATTTATTAGCTATTCTCACACCAGGGAACTACCAATACAGACGAGTAAATGATTTCAATATAGATAGAAAACTGATAAAAAAATAAATAGGAGTATCTATTTATTTATCTTAAATCAATAAAATATGCGGGCATTTGTATTCTTTATGAAATTGAGGTAGTAAACGAACAAACAGTGTATGTGGGAGTAACTCATAGGACTTAGATTAGGACTTAGACTAAGACGTAGGACTTCAAAATCATGGGGGTACTACGAGTATGTTAATATTTTAAAATCATTTCTAAAGACGCCCACATATAATTAGCTACACCTTTGCCAGGTGGTAGAATCAAAGTAGTTCGATTGGGGAAGTACCAACGCCACACCCATTTCTAGCGTGAAGCATTTCTTGCGTTTCGGTGGAAGGGTGTGGTTGTCGGCTCACTTTTATATGAGGCGACAATCTCAGTCCTCGGGAGTAACAACGCATCTGTGGTCGACTTTATATAGAACCCCTGTTCTATATGAAGTTTATAAATGACCATGGGCGGCAGTAACCACTCACCATCAGATGGGCTGCTTACTCGTTTGCTACTTCCTATTAATATAAATAAAAAAACCTGAGACCTAAGAATGCATCATGAAAGGTTTTTTTTTAAAGAAGGGATCTATAAAGGCTAGTCTGTCTGACTGACATATGAGGCGATCATCTTACTCCTCAGTGGTAACGTATTTAAGAACGGCTTCAGATAAAACCTAGATCCGTAGGCAGCATTAACCACTTAACACCTAGTGGACTGCATGTTAGTTTTCTACTCCATTTATCTAATAATTCACCCCCTTCATAACTAAATATACTACTATATAGTTTTCTAAACTCATAGCCCCACAATAGGTTTTTTCCTAAGTCGTGGGTACACCCAGACCCGGAACAGAATCTAAACTCATCACTCTGATGTATGTCTGGCCGGAGATCGAAGCCGGAACCCACGTGTGACAGACTGGTATGGTGACCGCTCCGCCACGCGGGTCGTCAATATTAGTACTAGTACATAGTAGTACCTACTAAGCAAACTACTTATATATATTAGGTTACCAACGCGCAAGTGTAAAGGTGTGTTGTAGTGTTTAATTAAATTGTAATGATTTTGCTTCAAAGCAATCAAAGTTTCAGAAATTGCAATTAAACTTGATTGAAGCTAACTCTCGAAATATTCCTATTACCCATAACCAATTCACAAGTAAATTAAATGAGAATATAACTCTGTTATATGTTTCATGTCAACAGTGCCCTGGTGCACGAGAACCTGTTTTTTTTATAATATGAACAATTTTTTCCGAACCATTCCTTTATGTATCGTTGGAAGAAAATCAGTGACCACCTTTTTCGCAAACCGACTTTTTGTACGCCCCCTTGAACAAACTGTAACTACGACCATGAAAAATCGTATTGATTGTAATTTGCATTGTTTACTTAAGAAATAACATATAGAAGATATCATGGTAAAATAAACTTTAGGTGTTTTTATCAGATTGAAGTAGCAAACCAGCATGCAGTCCACCTAAAAGTAAGTGGTAACTGCCGCCCATGGACATCTGAAGCAACTTCGGGTTTTATCTGAAGTCGCTCATAGATGCATTGCTACTCCCGAGGACATAGGGTATATAAAATGTTTAAGAAGCAGTCTAAAAAAATGACCTCACCTGCAAGTTACTAATATCTTTAGACTCGTCCGTGGTGAATATTAGTTCTATATCATCCACTTCTTCAGACTCATTGCCGCTGGCGTTTTCGTGGTCTAGCTTCTCTTCGTGTGCGCCGCCGGGCTCCACAGGTGTTGTGCCGCCCTCGGAAAATACTGAGTTGTCCCCTTCAGACATAGACCTGCAATACATAATATGACGAGACATCTTTTTTGTCATACGACTACTAAGAGATACTAATTATAATACCCCTGTTCTGAAAAGCTGTAGCTTATAATAAATACATAATTAATAATTTACTCCTTACTCAATGCCTTCAATGCTAATGATGGGCTATGGCCTGCTTCATAAAATAAGACAATAGCCAAACTCAATAGCATGTCACTGAAGAACCAAATTCATTAAGATGGTGAAGATAGAAAAAATAATAAAGACCCTTGATAAAACCTATGTGTGACCAGCATCATTTTGTTTAAGAGATCATATCAGTATTACACAAGCAGATACACCTACTGATGCCAATGCTGTACTTGAATGCCTCCTAATCCTAAGCTGAGCACTGAAAAAAACCTGCTCCCCAAAAATGTAAGTATGATTTCTTGATTAGCAGAGCAGTAATATCATCATCAATTATTTTATCGTCCCACAGCGACGCATTGAGTCTTCTCTCAGCTTGAAGATTTAGACTATAGTGTATCAGATTCATATCTAAACTTGGCTAGACCCTTCCCAGTGTTCGAACAATGTAACAAAACAAATATTATTCTAACTAAAAAAGCATGTGGTAAATCTATAAGACTTATAAGAAACTAGCTGTACCACGCAGTTTCACCCGCGTTTATTAGAGAACAATCCATTAAAAATAAACATAGCATGATATTATATAGCCTAAAGCCTTCCACAATAAATTTACTATTCAACACAAAAATAATTTTTCAATTCAAAATTGTATTTCCTGAGATTAGCCCATTCAACCAAACAAACTCTACTGCTTTATAATATTAGTATAGATATTATAGATGCATTTATTTTATTTTTGTATTATTGACCTCTATTGCCCCACTGCTGAGCAATGGTTTCCCCATATCCCTCCACTCTGTTTCCTATGCCAAGGCCTGCTGTATTTTTGTAAAAAATACACTCACCTTAAACTGAGATCATCTACATCCAGGTTCAGAGTGTCTTTTCGCCGCATCCGCTCATAATTTTCTTTAACAACCAGATTCTCTTCTGATGTGATTCTGACTTGCACGTCAAACTTGTCAGTTTTGGACTTTACCTCTGCTTCATTAGGTACCGCCATTTTAACGTTATCTGTTGACACAGACCTCAAGTTCACTGTACCACCTGCAGAATTCTTGAGATTCTCAAAGTGTTCACGTCTTTCTTCAAAGTGGAAACTTGCGTGAGAATCAGGTGTTCCTTTTCTTTCTTGTTCCTTCTCTTTGCTTTTCTTCTCTTCTATGGAGTCACTGTCAGAAGTAGTGCTTGATAAAACACTGCCTTCTTTAAGAGTTCTTACTTTTATTCTCACGTCAAATTTGGATAGCAATTCTAGCTTAGTCTTAAAACTTGGCTTATGTTCCTCAGACTCAACTTCAGGAATTGATATCTGGCTATTCACATCCTCTATTATTGGACTGCTTGTACCATTAGGTAAATGTGGTGTACTATCAGATATATTGGAGTCAGACTTGGAGTTTTCTTCTAAAATCTCTTCCAAGCGATCAGTTCCACAAAACTTATCGGTGTTATTAGCTTCTTCTGTAGCAGTGTTAATTGATACACCTGTGTCACAAAGATCTGTAGAACTATAGGCTTCTAATTTAAGGTTCTCAGGATCCTTATCCTCGTAGCCAGAGTCTATTATTTTTCTTCGCAGTATATGATTTTCTAAAGTCAACTTTTCTATCACGTCAGCGTACTCTACGCAGCGGGAATGTTGTTCGTATTTCTGCTTCAACTCCTTCAGTTCATTCTTGGACACCTCCAAGGCTGTGCGGAGTGACACCACGGTTTGGTGGAGTGCCCTCACTGTATCCAGGTGCACCGGCCCGGGAGGGACCGCCTCCAGCCTGCCGCTATCCATACCACCTTGTTGCGCACCTTCAATCCGACATCCAACATCCCATACATGACTATAGCTCTTTCAGACAACTCTCTAATTCACAATTACCTCACTCTTCATCATAGATGTGACGTTCGCGCACCTTAAATAAAAAACACATGTTGTACGCGACACTTCACTCACAATTCTAGCTCAGAAATGACCTACTTACTTACCTATGCATCAGTTTGCGAAATCTAACACACATAGTAAATTCACCGCGCATTTTTGAGATCCTTATCAAGTCTACCCTGAGAATCCCCGTAGCAGGGCACGGAAGGAATGTGCAATCGATAAAACGGCTCGCTTGAGGTAATTAAGCTTTTAAAGCCCTCCAAACTTCGCTCGGCGCGCCCGTTCAGCTGGCACGGTTCAGTGATAAACACCACACGTAAACCAGTAATTAAGTAGAAGTATTATCTCTCAATCGTTTTGACAAGGTTGTAAGACATACCTAACGCATAGTATATGTTTCTATATGATACTCAAAATCTTCCAGTTCACTCCTTGTAAACAAATCAATACTCTCCAATTTGGTATTCGCGGGTGTAAGAGTAAATGGATGAGAGAGATGTTTACTTCTCAGTCACTCTGGATACCAAAAGTCACTTTGACATGTAAATTTCGTTCCGCTTGCATTAGTTTGTAATTAAAATTTTTAATTTATAACGTAAGTAATCACAATATTATTTAATATAAATATATTTTAATAAGAAATATTCGATATTTTTTACAGTGATAATTGATATCTTTTATTAAAATCGAATCCATTAAACTATTTATGTCCCTGCAACACCTTAGCTATAGCCTGATTAAAACAATAAAAACAACAAAACATTGTCAGATTAGTCCCTGACTGATCATCAAATGTCAATTGTCAATGTCATTTGCCATGAAAAACAACATAACCTCAATGAATTACAAAATTAGATTAATATAACATATAAAAGACCTGTTCAAGTCAAATTCAGAAATGTTAACGATTTTTAATACATGTAGACCATCTACAGCCAGGGCATATTTAATACAACAGGCGAGGCACAAATCAAAAACTCATTGGGTATGTATTTTCGATCGTAGTTTTTGTTACGTTTTGTGAACTTTTGTGTTGATTTTGCGAAATTTTACCTTTTTTAAACCATTGAAAAATAACAATAGAATCTCTATTTTGCCAGGCAAAATTAAAAAAGAAAATCGGTCCCAAATACAAGGCATTGAATCACTTCGATGATTTTTACGGCTCAGTGTTTGGCGGGCAGTGGGCGGGGATACGGGAAGCCCTATTACGCCGGCCGAAGTACGTAGCTCTCGTCAATAACTACGGCGACACTGAAGAAACTCTTGAATATCTTACAAACAGAGGTGATTTGACCACACATTTCATTGATATTTACAGAAATAGAATACGTCTATAATTGACTCAAGATAAATGTGATAAAAAAATTATCTCCATATTTAAATTTAATGTGTAATATATATTGTGGCATCAGACAGGGGTATGGTAAAGTAGCAGCCTAGCCTTAGACATTAAAAAACTGTGGTGGTGTTAAATGGTAGAAATCCAATGTGTAAGATCACATTGGATTTCTATCATTTACAACCACCAAAGGGAAGGAAGGGAGTATGTTACCTCTTGCCCCTTCTCCCCAGTACAACGACTGGCAACGTCTTTGTAACATACAATATTCATCATCATACTAATCTTATAATTTACCTTACAATTATATGTTCAGTACAATAAAAAAAACAATAGATCAGGTCTTATCTTCTAATTCCTGCATTTGTGTACTCATTCCAGGAGCACATTGCCTAAAAAATCTTATGTCAATCCAACAAGAATTCCATGACCAATATAGTCCCTCTCCAAAACCAGACACTGCTAGACCTCCTAAGAATATGGACAGCTACATATCACAACTGCAGTCGGATGAAATAGCCAGTCTATACCCAAATAGTGAAAATGTACCTGAGAGACTAGACTTAAGTGATATATCTTTAAAGAGTGCCGAAGAAGAGAACAAAGTTAAAGAAGATGTGTGAGTATTTATTATTATGATAAATATAAAGGGTTCTGTGTGTCTGCAATCACAATAAGTAATAACAATATTATCTAGAATTTTTGTTTGTTTGTCAGTGTTTTTCAAATTGCATGAAAATATAATAAAGAATTCAAAAAATATATATGTAGACTGTATGTTGAGGAAACATTTTAACAATATTTCGTAGAAATCTATCCACTTTATCAATATTGTTACAAATTATAAGTATAGTATCATTTTTAAACAATATAAAACACACAAACAACACAACATAAATGTAAAATATTAGAATATTTAAATAGACATAACTTGAATAAAAATATAAAAACAAACGTTATACGTTGATTGATTACCTATATATATTTTTTTAATTATATATTTGGTTAGTCAGTATCGTAATTAGTAACAGACATCAAGAAAATTTGATGTATTTCATTGATATATATTAGAAAGAGACATGTAAAGAAAACATTCCTATTGTCACACATTCCCATCTACAATATAGATGTGTGATAATTTTGATTACTGACTTATTGTTTCCAGAACACCAGCAAGGA
The DNA here is from genome assembly GCA_018249875.1 of Cecropterus toxeus. Lineage (NCBI taxonomy): Eukaryota > Metazoa > Arthropoda > Insecta > Lepidoptera > Hesperiidae > Cecropterus > Cecropterus toxeus. Next base: position 8,098 of record DWNE01010955.1, read on the forward strand.
CACTAGATGAAGCCATAGAAAAAGCAGAGATAGATGAGTCTCGGTTCATTGACCCTTCCATGGGCATCAGCTCTGAGGCCCTTTACCAATATGTGCCCGCCACTAAGCTTAAGGGGATGGAGGAATGGGTGCCAGAATCTCTGCACTATTCTTATTATTCTAGTATGTATTCAAAATATTTTGAATCTATACTTATATTATAAAGCAGAAGAGTTTGTTTGGTTGAACACGCTAATCTCAGGAACTACAGGTTGAAATTGTAAAAATATTTTTGCGTTGAATAGTAAACTTATTGTGGAAGGCTTTAGGCTATATAACATTATATTAAATATATTGTTCTCTAATAAACGCGGGAGAAACTGAGTGGCAAAGCTAGTGTAATCTAAATTTACTTGATATAATAGCACTATAAATATCTAGAATGAAGTTTTAATTTTACTTATTATATAACCATGTAATCAATTGATAATGTGGAAAATTATAATAAAAAATATTAAGTTAGATGTGTGAAGACTACAAATTTAATTCTGCTATAAAAAACTTAATCTGCTTGTATTTTTTGCAGCATTTTAGCATTTATTTTATTTGAAATAATATAATATATTACACCTAAATTAAATTGAATTATTTAAAACTCAAAATGCCATTTACCTGTTTTAGCACAATTAAATGAACATGTTTGTTGACGACCCGCGTGGTCGAGCGGTCACCATACCGGTCTGATGCGCAATGGGTCCCGGGTTCGATTCCCGGCCAAACAGAAATATGAATGATGAGTTTAGATTTCTGTTCTGGGTCTGGGTGATTGCGTATTCGTGTTTGTGTGTCCATGGCACCCACGACACAGGAGAATTAACCTTCTGTGCGGCTATGAGAGTAGAAGGCGTGCTTGTTTGCCCTACAAAATATAATAATAAATATGTTTACAATACGTATATAAAGAGTACATGTCATTATTAAAATGTATAATTTGCTTTAGAAGCAATAATATTTACATATGAAAAATTTAGAAATGTTATACATTATATACTTGTTTAACTTCTTGTTTAAAATAATGAAAAATAATGAAATATTTCATTTTGATTTTTTTTTTTATTGAGTGTTTCTAAATAAAGAGATGTTTGTTAAGAAAATATTTTTTTGTCATTGCAGAGGGTAAAGACTTTCCACTAGTAATTGAACCAGAAACAGAATTCAGCTTTCCTGAACACTTGAAAGTAATGACTTTTGAAAAGGACAGTGATTACACTTCATTTCCAGAGCCTAAGAGATCCAATACAGGTAAATTGTGCTTTAGATACTTAATTTAAGTATTAAGTAGTTTAAAGAAATTAAGTTTTCGCTTATATTAAAATTATTAAAGCTTGTCGATTAATATTTAAATTTAGACTTTAGATTTAGAACAAATATGTGAACATATTTATTTAAATTTTTCCTTTACCATTATTTAATTATTTGACATTCAAATAGTAATCGTAAAGACACGAAAGTAAGCAATTAAAGAGTCACACTGTTTACTAGTAGTATTCTAAACTATGTTTTTTATGTATTACATAGAATTTATTAAATGTATGTATCAAGAAGACTAGGGAGTAAACTAGTTTATTTCAAGTTTATTCAACACAAGCCTTTGTCCGATCACATTAAATTATCGTTATACATTTCAAACGTGTTCAACCGCGAGCTGTTCCAGGCGTGTTCAACTACTACCCGCTGGACGGCGCGAGCGTGGTGTCGGTGCTGGCGCTGGGCGTGGCGGCCGGCGAGCGCGCGCTGGACGTGTGCGCGGCGCCGGGCGGCAAGGCGCTGGTCGCGCTGCAGACGTTGCTGCCGGACGTGCTCGTGTGCAACGACTCGTCCGTGTCGCGGCTGAACAGGTGTGGGCGTGTTGTGGGTGCTAGCGCTGGACGTGTGCGCGGCGCCGGGCGGCAAGGCGCTGGTCGCGCTGCAGACGTTGCTGCCGGACGTGCTCGTGTG
>DWNE01010956.1:0-10074 GCA_018249875.1 Cecropterus toxeus
GAGGACGACATTCGATTTAAAGATTTAATCCTTTACTAAAATCTTCCTTCTCCTTTCTTAGTTCTATTTGATAATAAAAATACAGTACGACTGAGAACTGTTATTAAAGACAGCTAAAAAAGACAAAACCTTTTAATACATAGCTAATACTAATTTCAACCGTAATAATTAATATTTTAATATCGATTAATCTTTTATATGAGTATTTTAATAGTCATAAATTGGTTGCGAGTCTTCATTTATGAGTCGGGAACTAAACACGGTATTTTCCTCTCATTTTCTTTCACACCGCGATTTTGTTAATTACGTCATTCGTTTCAATAACGCTATCATAGCTACTATAAATTACATTAATTCAAAACATAATATTTTGTTCCATAATTAATTTGCAGAGCCCTACTTTATAACTCTCTTCAACGGGAAAAGGTTGCTCATGAGCGGTGGCTACACATTCCATAAGAAGTCTGGGGAGAAGTATTCTGGGGGCTTCCGATGGCAGTGTTCATCCAGTAAGATCAAGCGATGCAATGCTATCGTGGTGCTCTCTGAAGACGATTTCTCGGTCATTAGGATCCATGGATTCCATAATCATGAACCGCCCAACTATCAAATTACAAAGGACGGCAAATATATCAAAATTTAGATAGTCATAAGCTATTAGGAAATCGATGAGTAGCTTCGTTCTATTCAATGTGATAAATATATGCTGTAAATTTACATGTTTTTGTTAATAACTACTATACGGTGTTTTGTAATGATAACTAAACTTATAAAGACATGTAGGTAATCAAGAAAGTAGATTTTATGTATATAAGGGTTTTGATTCTTGTTTTTTGATTTGATACAATAAAGAAAGTTTTTGTTAACTATGTTTTTCTTATCGAATGTTACTATTTTTAAATTTATTTAAGCTTCTTTGTGACGTTAAGTATTAAAACGGTGGTATGCATATAAATAATAAAGATGCCAAAAAAATAAGCAACTTGAGCAATATATTAGCAAGTTTTTTTTAAGGCTGCGTTTTTAAGATGATTAAGGCGTGAATTATTCAAGACACACGCTTTCCAAGAACGGTAAAGCTGCGTAATTCTAGATTGAAGCTTTACGACGGCAGACATTTTTTTTTTGTCAAAGGGAGATCTCCAGCCCGGCGAGGTGATCATACCTGGGGAGCGGCCGAGCTTCGTGTATGTTCGGAACTTGTGTATCTGCAAGATGTTAAGAATACTTGAAATAGCGTGATTCAGATTGCAGTAGCGCCATCACTTGATGAGTTGCAGAAGGTCGTCACATAACTCCCTGCTCAGACTTAGGTTGATATATTCCACACTTGTAAAGTCTTCGCATACAAGCGTCACGATGAGATACATTATTATGCGAACTCGCAGATGCCATTGGCTTAATTTGTCCGACTCTTTCATTATTTGTAATGTATTGACAATGAAGTTCAATTTTATTTCAGGACCCCAGTTTATAAACCTAATTAATGGCAAGATCCTGCTAATGGTAGACAATTATACGTTCCATAAAAACGCCGACATAATATACTCTGGGGGTATTCGATGGCTCTGTTCCTCGAAAGGTAGTCGCAAATGCAACGCGTTTGTAGTGATGTCTAGAGACGAGAAGTGCATCCTGAGGATCGGAGGCGTCCATTCCCATGAACCACCTCGTCTCCAATTAACGCGTTCTGGATATATTAGACTTTGATCCTTATTGAATTTTGAAATTGATGCTTTTTTCTATGATCTCATAAGCAATAAACTTTGGCAATTCCCTGTTTATGTTATTTTCTCAAAAAGATATTTTATGTAAGATCGGTATATTTATTAAAATAAAATTTTGTTGAGAAAAAATGTCACATGGAGGTCGACTGAAGCTTAAAAAGGTATACGCTGCTTTAGTTTCAGATGCGACCCTTATTACCTTGATCAACGGCAAAACCCTATTGTTGGTTGATGGATACACGTTTCATAAAGGAGGTGGAATGCGATGTCATGGAGGCATCAGGTGGCGCTGTTCGTCATCCAAGAAAAAATGTGGTGCATATGTTGCTCTTTCTGAGGACGATCAAAAAATTTTGAAGATGAATGCCGAGCATAATGATCATGAGCGACCCAGTTATAGAATGACCTCTAATGGGACGTATATCAAATTATAGCTATTAGCAAAATTAGGACGATTACTTATAAATATCTACTTGGTGATCAGATATCTAAGAGATTTGGGAACTGACTAGAAACTCATGTTTAAAGGTTTTAGAAGTACAAGGATTTTTATAAGTTCGCTATTTTCGAAACGTAATGTTTTGAAAAGTTTCAAAGTCTATTTTTTATACGTTGATGATCTTAAATGACAAATAATAATTGTAGAACTAATTATTATTGTTTCATTCTTTTTATGTAGTCCACGTACAAGTCCTTAACATATTATTGGGTAAAAAGTAGTGTTATGACAATTCACTGTTGCTATGATTGGTCTTGCTTGTTCGACATTAGATAAGTTTGTTTTATTGTGACAACTAAGCATAAGACATTTTGGGATTTTGGTTTTTTTTTTCCTATTCTGTGGTTCCATGTTACTAAACGTGTATTAAATTACAGACCCCTACTTTATAACGCTGGATACCGGGAAACGATTGCTCATGCTCAATGGGTACACTTTCCACAAGGATTCCAAGATCCGCGACTGCCGTGGCTATCGTTGGAGATGTTCCTCATTCAAGAAGAAGTGCAACGCGTTCGTCTACCTCAGTGATGATGACACCACCATCCTTCGTATGCGACAGTATCACAATAACCATAAACCTTTCATGTTTCAAAATGCGTTTATGTAAGCTCTTGATTCGAATACGGCCACTACATTTGGTTTTTTGTTGTCTGTTCATCTGGTTCGCTCCAAAAGTTTGTAAAGTGTAGAGTTGTGAGGACTTAGAACTTTATAGTCCAAATCGAACACTTGATTTATTTGAAATTTTAACCCGATTTCAACGTAAATTATCTTCGTTCTTCGTAAATATCTGAGTTTCATTGATTGTGAATTAGCTAAGATTTAAATTGGGTAAAACGTAAGTGTGTAAATAAAAAAATATATAATAAGTGAATAGATATTGTGGATTTTTAGACAAAAATGGATTTTTGATAAGAAGAATGAAAAATTTTGATGTTTTAAATTTTTTCGGGGTTCGACTGATTTTAGCGGCCTTCAAAAAAGAGGAAGTTCCTCTGTTTGGATTTTTCCTTACTAAAAGTGTGGCAATGCAGAGGTGTCAATATTATGCAAAAACATAAAATATGTATATAATAGTTGTATCATCAAAGTATTGATGTTCTGCATTTATCTATTTTTAAATAAATTCAATGAATATTGATAATTACAAATCTTAGTGTTACATAAACAATAGATGCAATAAATAAGTAACAATAGTAGGTATTTACATTAGATTTGTTTGTCTCAGCCCTATGCTTTCGGGTTTTACTATTTTCTCATAATATTGTAATCTAGTCCTTGAAATGCCAGTCATTGGAATGAAATCACATCTTTACAATTACAATGACAAAATACAAATACCAAAAACTCGAATTTTAGGTTATTTTATCGGAGTTAATGTAACATTTAGGGTTGCTACCTTTACTTTATAAGAAAGTATGTACTTTATTTAGGCTAATTTTATACTTTATGAGAAACGTTACATTATTTTGCATGATATTAAAAAAAAATGTTGTGAGTATCTCTATGTGACACGGCGTATATTATTCCAAGGTTTGTATAGCCTATTTACTCGCCAAATACCAATGTCCCTGGGGTGTCATTTTTTTCGTTCAATCACCACCACGCGCTACCACCATTGTATAAGGTGCTTCGGGCCAAAAAATAATGAAAAATATTTTGAAAAAGATGTACTTTATTTTGAAACTACGCACTTTTTACTTTTATAGCCAATGTACTTTAATTGAAGAAAAGAGGTGGCAGTCCTAGATATACATACATATATTAGGTAGTGTGGCACATCTGAAAGTGTTTTTGGACGTAATTCAGTTGGGCTTTATTTGTACTTAGGTCATTATAATTCTAAAGGTGCGATATGAAGTTGTCGAGGTGATTGCGCCTTGGGAGCGTAATGCTACACTAGTCTTAATTCTGAGCTTATCTTGTAAATATATGATAACATTGATATTTTAATGAAATTTTAATACACTTTGCAGTAAAGTGCAATAAATGTCGATGACAACAATAGAAACGTTGATATCAATAATCAAACCTGTCACTTAAATTAGTTACATTGTTAAAATAGTGAAACAATAAACCCGACAGTGTTAAAATATTTTTTCTTCATACTGATATACTTATCTTGGTTAACGCCTTATATGAGTTTTCGACAAAATAGTCAAGTAAAGGTTCTATAATATCTATATTTTAATAATGGTCTATTTACTGGCTTTCATTTGGAAAGCAATATTTTCCGCGATACCGCTTATGTTATCGCGACAATATTTGTCCCGAAAATAAAAAAGGCGTTCCTTCGCCGTTTTTTCCAAAATTTGTTGGAGCTATTTTTTGTCATTCTGCAAACTGAGAAGATTCTAATGATATATCCTACGTCACAATCCGTCAAGCAGCTTGGGATGTAGCGCGTGCCAAAGAAATTGACATACATACAAACAAATAAACAAACATACGCCCAAAAAACGTTAACTTCCTTCTGACGCAGTCGGGTAAAAATCATTTATTTTAATTTTATTATGTGTGATATTATGTATCAAAGATTTTCTGTATGTCAATAGAGAATGAAGTCAATATACAAATTAATACAAATTCTGATCCCAATGGACGATTGTTTACATCTTATTTATGACCTTTTAAAATTCAAGCAAACGATCATCATTATCATCGTCATCATCATTGACAGTATCATCAATCTGCAGCGGAATTTATTGATTAGTCATTAAAATAGATTAATTATCCCTAACTTTATTAATTAAATTAAATTTACCTTACTTTTATATACCTTTCATATCATTATCCAAACTCATGAAGCATGAAGAATTCGTGTTTTCCGTCACTGTTCAAGAAAATCGTAATTAATTTGTAGTCATAATATTCATAGAAAGTATTATATAGTTGATACTACTATAATTTTAATTCATAAAATTTAGTGAAACTGACTCGAATTAAAAATACTGTCAATTTTTCAGATTAATAAGTTACTATAATTACAGATAACCAAAATTATCAAATAGCAAATAATTATTAGGAGTAACAAATAGTATCCTAATTATTCATTATCTTTCAGCTAAGTTTTTACATTTATCAGTGGTTCTTAAATCTTTCTTCACTCTCAATCTAAAGCACGGATTAATTTTCATATTAACAAGAAACTATTATTACTAATGTTCATTGATTTTGTGTTTAAGAAATAGGAAGCAATAATTCTGATTTTTATTTTTCAGCTGAGTTCTTAACACTATCCAATGGATCTCGGCGGCTTCTAATGCATGGTTATATATTCCACAAAGTTATACAAAGCAAGAAGTATTCCAGGTGGCTTTGTTCTGCAAAGAATAGAGGTTGCAAAGCCTTTGCCAATTTGGATCCCACCGAAGCAATAATTACATGTTCAAGTGAGCATGGCCATGCGCCTCCTAAACTCATGACCATCAGCGGTCAAACACATATCATACAGTATTAGTTAGGTAATTACATGTACTACGTTATCTACTACTGTCTTTACGTTGTCCGTCTGCAAAAAGCTAATCGTAACGTCAAAAGAAGTAAGTGTTCTCTACATTACGTACTGCTCTTATTAGTAACTCAGGATTTTTCAATTGCAGAGATTTGACCGCAACTTAATAATCTTCTTTTTTTTAATTTAGTTTTGAATATATTTTTAAAAATGAAATGTAACATATACATACGAAATTGTTTATCTTTCAAAATGATACTGAGAAAATAAATATATGTAATAGTAAATAAAATATAATAATAAATTAAATACTTTTAACGTATTTTACATTAATATGCATTTGAAATTATACTACGTGTTTTATTTCTAGAACTAAACTTTTTAATCAAATTTTCTACGTAGGGTCTCTGCGTCTATACCTATTTATCACTGGTCACTTACAACTTTGGCATAAAACATAACGTGTGTATACATATTAACATAACTTAGTTTTTTCGTCAGGATTTACAATATGACGTCATTGTTAAGTTGTATCATATATGAAACTGAATGATAAAGCATTAGCCAAATTAACCGCGTTTACATTTCCGTTGTAAACGTGTAAACGATGACATTACAACAATTATTACATTTAAACATTTGTTTCAGCGTACTTCATCACTCTGGTCAACGGCACGCGGAGGCTGGTGATCGAGGATTATGTCTTCCACCGGTCCACTCAAGGGAAGCTGTTCTCAACCACGATGAGGTGGCGTTGCTCGGCCAAGAACAGAGGGTGTAGGGCTGTCGCCACCGTGAAGGAAGGGAAGATTATCAAGTACACCGGTGAACATGGCCACGAGCCACCCCTAATTGACATGACAGTTCATGGTGCTTATATTGTCAAGTACTAGTACCTATAGGGTTTCAACGTTCCAATGGAGTAAACGAAGTATTTAATTGCGTACATGTGTGTGTGGCGCTGTACGTAAGTTAAAGTGAATGAGTGCGTGATCTTTGTATGTAAGAGGAATACGCTGGATATATTCCCGAGCCTAACGTCGCTCTAGACGTAGAATTTTTTAGTAGGTGAAGGCGATTTTATTAATTTATGTGTGCAGTTTTTTTTATAATATCTCATTCTCATTTCCCCAATCTATTGATAATGATTTTTTCAAAGATGCATATTCAATTGAGAGACGTGACGAGTTAAGATTCTTTCTAAAGGCATTAAAAGTCTACTAAGCTACTAACGTGTTTTGAACAGATTTTATTGTGAGTAGAACCATAATAATTATCACACATAAATGAATATATTGTCTTTAATGTCCAATTCGTACTACGGTATATATTCCATTTATTTACATTCTTACACTCTAGAACCTTAGATATACACAACACCAAGCATAAACCACCCAGATCTAATACGAAAGACTACTACAGGTTGGTGAAGATATCACCGGGAACTCTGCCTCACACGCGGATTTCACTCACTTACATATGAGGCGACCATCTTAGCCCTCAGCAAGTTGCAATTCATGTGTGATTGCCGTCAGATAAAACCCCTATTCTATATGAAGTTGCTTATAGATATCCATGTTCGATAGTTAACACTTACCATCAAACGGATTGCATACTCGTTTGCTACTTCAGTCTGATAAAAATATATGTATATGTCTAAATGCATGCGTTATGAATCTGCATTCTATGAATCCATATATAATTCATAAAATTGCTATGTGCCGTAGTGCGAGCTGGACATAATTAAGTAGTAATTTGTTATTTTTTTACCATTGATAAATTAATTAGGGGGTTAACATAAGGGCTAGGTTACACTTTTGGTGACATCGGGTTTTACGTTGACAAATTTATTTAATATTTGCAGAATTTATTTGCATACTAGTATTGTCTTATCAGTTGTAATATTCATCGAGAGGCAATCAAAAATAAATTAATATAAGTGGTGTTCATTTAAAAAATTCAATAGCAACAATTATCCTACATGTAGTAACATTGTAATCCTATAATCGCATCGTTTTGTGTAACTAGTTTTGGTAAATAAATAGTTTGGAGTAAATTATTTTTTAATTAGTAATATATAAGTATGCAATAAATGAAATGAAATTTGAAAAGGATTTTACTTATTTTCGAAATACTATGTTATGGTTGAATCGGGATTTTGGTTGAGCTTGAGACCAAAGCTTAAAAAATTATAGTGAAAAAAGGGTGGTTGATGAACTAGCTGACTTCTAGATTTCAAGGTTCGAATCCTCCTATTTTTAAAATTTTATTGTATATAAGATGTACTTGAGTACAAGCATTTAGATTGGGGGAGGGTTAAGAGCTCGACCTCCTTAGATCAGCGAGTGACTCTATGTATCATACGCATTCATAACTGTAGGCTAAATAATTCATTAAACGGTTTCAAAAATTCCCTAGTGAACTTACTTAATATTCCTTAATAATTACTTTGGAAACATTACATTTAATCTTGTTTAACTTTTTTAAATTTCGTTATATATTTTAAAGTAGTATGAGTAGCTAGTAGCTAGAAGTAACTTCTTAATCTTTATGCAAGTAATCGTTTAGAAAAAGTAGAAGTGAATTAGACGAGTTGTAGTTAACCCGATAATGGAATAGCTACATGTTAGTTCTTGTTTCAGCCTGTTTCATAACTCTGCGGAACGGGTCCCAACGGTTGGTGGTGAACGAGTTCACCTTCCACCGTTCCTATGATAGGAAGCACAGTGACGCTCGCCGCTGGCGGTGCTCCGCGCGGCTGAAGGGCTGCAAGGTCTTCGCGATCCTCAACGGTAATGAGGACAGCATTGTCCGGCTCAGTGGAACCCATAACCACGAACCACCGAAGATCCGAAGGCCGAGATGTGATCATTTTGTCCTAACGCATCGCAAGTACAAATAAGCTTGTTAAGCCGTTCCGTTCTAGAACATTTCATTAAATAGCCTTTTTAAGGGTATACAGCCTATATGAAATCAGGTACTTATCGAGCAGCGTCTGTAATTAGTCTCGTCGTCAACTCTTTACTATCCCACTGCTGGGTACGGGCTTCCTCTAAGAAACTGTTCGGATTTTGCTTTGAAGGGTTCGGAAATGGAGACATATTTGACGACATACAACTCAGGCATTAGCAACGCATCTTATCTGGAGTTATTACAGATGCCCATGGGCGGCAGTGTCCACGTACTATTTAGTGGCTTGCCTGTTCGTTTGCTCTAATTGCAAGTTCAAAAGATACTTTCTTCTGTAACTTAGAAAAGGCATGCAATCCACCTAATATTAGCTGGTTACCACCACTCATAATGATAATTATGTAAACAACAATATTACATTTTTTTTTAACTATACAATACAATAGTACATAATATCTTTATTGTACTTCAAAACACAGATAAAGAAACAAAAGACACATAACAAGGTACAACAGACGGTCTTACCACTAAAATAGCAATCTCTTCCAGACAACCTTAGTGGCGAAATAAAACATTTAAGATACGAGAGAAGGTAGGGGTGTACAAAAGTATATCATACCGATTTAATAAATAAAAGAACCCCAAGCCTAGATATCATTTTTATTTTATAAATATGAAGTAACAAACGAGCAAGCAGCCCATCTGATGGTAAGTTATTACTGCCGCCCATAGACATTTGTAAGTAACTTCATATAGAACATTGGTTCTATATGAAATCTATCACAGATGCGTTGCTACTCCCGAGGACTGAGATGGTCGCCTCATATAAAAGTGAACCGGCAACTACACCCTTACACCGAAACGCACGAACTGCTTCACGCTAGGAATAGGTGTGAACCTCCAGATAAGACTAGAGTTCTACCTTGGCCACGAATCTATTGGTATTCTGAGAGCTAAGAAATGCCTGGGATACTATCTCCTTTCAAATTAGAAGCACTGCTTAAAACGCTGTTATAATGCAGGGCGTGTTTTTGGAAGCGGTGATGCCTAAATACTTCCAGTAAGAAATACTATATCTATAAAAGTAGAAACGTTGTTATATCTATAGTTAAAAGATTTATTGTGATTCTTTATTATAGTTAGTATATTACAGTAATTAAATGTTATAAAAGTGGACTATTTAAGTAACGGGTAGGTACTCATGATTACGCGGTTTTAAATTTTCTTTATCGCAGACGTTCCTATCCAGTAGTATCCGTGGTCACGGCGTCAATATGGGCAAGAATTAAATTAAAAAAACTGCCAATAGCGAGTCAAACTCGCGTAAAAAGGGTCCCGTACTATTATCTATTAAAAAAACGGCAAAAAATCCCGTTTGTTGTATTGAAGCCGCTCATAAATATTAATTTTATGACGTTGTTGTTATATCGGCAATAGAACTCACGGTTCATTTTAGTAATAGGGTCCCGTTTTAACCCTTT
>DWNE01010957.1:0-10073 GCA_018249875.1 Cecropterus toxeus
ATATGAATGATGAGTTTAGATTTTTGTTCTGGGTCTGGGTGTTTGTGTATTCGTCTTTGTGTGTCCATGGTACCCACAACACAGGAGAAAATCCTAGTGTAGGAAGCGTATTTTATTTTTATTTTCTTGTAATATTCTGCTGATAATATATACATTAGTGGGAAAATTTAAAATTGCAAACAGTATAAAAACAGTTGGAAATTTTGAATGATATGAAAGACCATCGTTATCACCACTCATAATAATATTGGTGTCGTGGAGCGGTCACCATACCGGTCTGACAAACAGTGCCATGGTGTCCACGATATAGCAGAAAACCGTACTGTGGGGTTATAGACCCTATCTAGTGTTGAATACTGAATTCTGTCTTTGGGCGATGTCCAATCACTATAACGTGGACCACATCGTTTGTTACCTCTAAGTTACAATAAATGAGGTTTGTTATATGGGAGCCCTTCTTAAATATTTATTTTATTTTGTTTTTAGTATTTGTTGTTATAGCGGCAACAGAAATTCATCATCTGTTAAAATTTTAACCGTCTAGCTATGTATAACGGTTCATTAGCTACAGCCTGGTGACCGGCGGACACGTCTTAGTAATAGACGGTTTTTCCTTTTTTATTCATAAACACATACAAATGTCACGAAAAGTCACCTTCAAAACAGTCAAAGGGAATATAAAAATAATATAAATATGCTAAAGTTTGTTCACACAGTCATTAAATTGTCGACAAATCATAAAATTTATCACACTGTGTTACAAAACGTATAGTAACCCATACAAAACCCTACAAGTCGCACAAGATTTACGCAAAATCCGTGTGTGGGATCGCAATTACAAAATGGTATGCATTACAATTGTCAGGTTAATGATGATTGACCTTCAAGACTGTTTCACCGCGAGCGATACAAGATTAAGCGATAAATAGTTAAAAATAAGGAGAAATATAGTCTTAGAGACAAATAGATATTGTTGATGGTATGTCGTCACATAGTAATAGTTAATCACATGTCGTAATAGTTTTAGAGATATAATTGAAATCGATAAACAATGTTGCTGAGTTGTTATTCATTTTGTTTCAAAAAATATTTATTATTTTTCATTTTTTCAAATATGGAAGTAGCAAACGAACACGCAATCCATCTACACGCAGTAAATGGCCACTGACGCCCATGGACAACTGTAATCAACCTCAGATAAGATCATGTCTTACCTGTAGTAGCCATAGATGTGTTACTACCCCTGAACACTAAGTTGGACCGATTAATATATCTCCGTTACTAAACCCTTCAGGCCATAACACAGCAGAGCATGCGCTGCTGTTATTAGGCAAGAATTTTTGCCAATTGGTAGAACCAATGTAGTTCGACGGGGGAAGTACCACCGCTACACCTATTTCTCGCGTGCAGCAGTTCTTGCGTGAGGTGGAAGGGTGTGGTTGCCGGCTCTCTTTTATATGAGGCGACCATCTCAGTCCTCGGAGGTAGCAACGCATGTGTGGTCGACTTCAGATAGAACCCCTGTTCTATATGAAGTTGGTTGCATATGTCCATGGGCAGCAGAAACCACTTACCATCAGGTGGGCTGCTTGCTCGTTTGCTATTTCATATTTATATATAAAAAAAATAATAGGTGTGGCGGTGGTGCTTTCGGAGTCAAATCACAAAGAGTTCTACCACCTTCGAATTAATTAATAATAGGGCGTTCATTATATTTTGTTATACGCGCTTTATCTGAAATAGTCTAGTAATTTAAATAGTACATACTAGTAATAAGATAAGTTTAAAAAGGAGTCAAGTTTTAGTAATCGTGCATTTATACTACTCAATTTGACCTTAGTTAAGTATTTCGTATCTCCACCCACATCGACCAGTCTATCTGCATTGTTTGAAAATGTTTTTATTACGATGATTATACATTCATTATAGTGATGCTAAATATGAAGACGATTTCACCAAGTTTATTAACGTTTTCAAAGGCGGTAGGTATTTCTAGCGTAAAGTTTTACGTTTCGGTTTGCATTGGTATGTTGATTACATATGAGGCGATCTCTTGGTTATCACGCACTCATAACTAAGAGATCGCAAGCGCATTTGTAATCAGTTTCAATAAAATATCTGTTCTGTAATGAAGTATGATACCATTAAATGTCCACGAGCTAGAGATAATACCATCAATATTTGGATCAAAATGCCTCAACTTTAAGAGCTATATTTTAAATTCGGATTTATTTATCCACGTTAATTGGTTGAGATCAAACAAGTCCTTACATTGCGACATAGAAATATTTACCTGAAATATGCGACCTCCAATTAAATAATAGCTTGAATAAAATTCACATACACTCTGTATGGGTTGATTTCCCACGTTTTTTTGGCAAATTCATACAGGCTTAGCGAAGCAAAATTAAAGCTTAAGCAGTTTTTTGTTACATTTGCGCATTTTTGATCTCATGAACGTAAAGGATGTAATAACTAATGGCGAATAGATACTGTAATGATATTCTATGTTTACTATAGACTTTTTGTGTTGTATTTTAATGCGTATGTATTACGTAATAATTAGGCTTGATAATCGACACATGTTGCGGCCACGTGGTTTTGATCACTGGCCATATACATGTGTGACTGATGAATTGCTTACAAGTAAACTTTTGCTAAAAAATTACATGATCTATTCTAATATATAAAAATGCGATGGTGTGTGTCTCTATGATACTCAATCACGTAAGAACGCAAGAACTACTCGTCCGATTGACATGAAATTTTGTATGGATGTAGACTATTAAACTGGTCAGTCTTTAGGATACTTTTCATTTCGATATTTTTCGATGTTTAAAGACAGCAACCATTTTAGTGTCGTCATAACACCCTTTGTTTTTAGACTTTTTGAAATTTGATATTTGAAATAAAATGAGAACGTTGAAAATAGCCATCTTTTGAAGACATATACCTACCTCCAACGGTTATTGAGTAAAACGTATTTTTTTGCTCAGGTAGCGAAGCACGGGTACTTCAGCTAGTCACACACGCTTTCTACACTCATAGCCCATTAGGATTTTCTTCTGTGTCGTGGGTGCCATGGACACACAAAGACGAATACACAAACACCCAGACCCAGAACAGACATCTAAACTCATCATTCATATTTCCGTCTGGCCGGGAATCGAACCCGGGACCCACTGCGCGTCAGACAGGTATGGTGACCGCTCGACCGGTCGTATTTGCTACATCATTTCTACGAAACAATGTTCTACGAGTATATGAGCACCGACGAATAGATAACCTCTTTCCTTTGGGGAGTTGGTTAAAAAAGAAAGACAAACCCGCGTAGTTTCTTGCCGGATCTTTTCATTTGAGGTTGTGATCCAATCCGGTGGTAGTGTAAGGAAAAAGGTTGTAACACAGTTGGTAAGTTTCGACATAGGCCTATATAAATAAAGACATTTCATTCTATTTTATTATCGTCATTGTCAACTTAGATGAAGATTTAGGCAAGCGTAGGCAACTTTTGTGTAGGTAATGCGGGCAACATAATAGTTATATATAAAAAGGGCATCGAGAAAAATCAATGGCGAAATAAGCGTCTGCCCAGAATTATTAAAAAAAACCCTTGTAGAAATTTTGGACTGAGGGAGAAGTTTTATGAAGACCTGCGGGCCGCAATGAGAGGTTCGCGGCCCATAGGTTGTCGATCACTGATTTCGGCCATCGTGCATCGTGCTGGCCAAATGCAAATTTCATTTCGAAATTATATATATATATGTATATATATATATGTTCACAATATTTTATACTCAATCCGTATAAAATATTGTGAACAGATGTAGGTACTTCAGGCGAGTGGCTCTTCACACGAGCGCCCTCTGTGCAGCGATAAACAAATAACAGCGATAAATAATCTGTCGCTGACACCGCGTGAAGCGGCCTTTACGATCGGAATTTTATAACACCGTTGTGTTCTATAAAATATTTTTATCGGATTAAAACATATACGCGTATATTTACCCGACTGCGTCAGATGGAGGGTAATGTTTATCGAGCGAATGTACGTATATTTGTATGTATGTATGTCTGTTTGTATTTATGTCAATTTCTTTGGCACGCGCTACAGCCCAAACGGCTTGACGGATTGTGACTTATCATTAGAATCGATTCAGTATGCATAGTGACATCACTGCTCAGTTTCGTTTTTCCTATACGAAATTTATATATGACCGTTTATACCACAATTACAATTTTTCACAAAGCAATCGGGTTGAATCGCGTGACGCTTAGAAATTCAATTTAGGGCTAAACTTCCGTGGAATGTCTTTGGGACAAATTTCCAGAGATCCTTTATTCCCTCAGTGGGTCGCTAACCCATCTGTCGGGAATCGACGTTAGCCTAACAAATGTACCACTCTAGCAAATTAAATTGCTCTCGCGATAGCGATGCGTCGTTTCTTTGATTTAACACTACATTTTAGATAATGCAGTCCAGCTGGCGTGGGCTTTATGAAGATAGCAGTTAATCTTTTTTTAGATAATGCAGTCCAGCTGGCGCAGGTGACTTTATGAGAAATGGCAGTTAATCTTTTTTATAGGATAGCAAACAAACTTCCCGTCTATATAAATAGACCATTCCATAAATATATACATTTTAAAACTCTTACTTCACTATTTTGACAAAAATGCATAGTTAACATTGATTTAAATATATTATAATGACCAAAAAAATCGTTTTAGGCAGTCAGATTTTTTGTTTTATTTTTTTATAGTGTTTTTAGTTAAACCTAAGACATTTCGTAGTTTCAAATTTTATGGTAAGTAGATTCAGCCGATTTTAGACATCTGTAATCAAATCCAATTAAAATTTAAGTTTTAATCAGTTTGACACTGATTTCGACCGTAAATGCATGCAATTGTTATTTCTGAGAAATAACCTGAAATGCTTCTTATGAATGAACCAGAATATTGCAGCGTTTAATAAGTAGAAAATATCCGTATAGCATATTAAATGTGGTATGGTACCGTTTGCGTATAACACGGGCGGTTCACTTTAAAAATAATCTAACTAATATGTTTAAGTAGCAAACGAGCGTGCAGTCCACCTGACGGTAAGTGGTCACTGCCGCTAATGGGCATCTGTAATCAACTTCATATAGAATAGGGGTTCTATCTGTGTTAATCACAGATCCGTTGCTACTCTCGAGGACTTGGACGTTCGCCTTGTTTAAGTGAGCAGCAACCACACCAATCGAAACGCAAGAACCGCATCACGATAGAAATGTCCATGTTTAAATTACACTACGGTGTAATATAATGCTATATTTATTGACATTTCCTTTGTATTTGACTTACGTCTGTTTTGTTTCGTGAACCCTGTGATATATTCTAATAATGCAAACGAATATATCCTCTATAACGCGTATATAAGGGTGATAATTGCGAGATATAAGGGATTTAAACCAATATTTTTTAAATGGACGGGATAATAGGTCATTTGGCATACATTCGGTTCCATTTAATTAGTTTTGCAGCAACCCTTTTTGTGTTCTACTGGTCACGGGTCCCTTGTCGGATTGTGGAGGCCTGGAGGCCTCCGTCACACTGCTGCTATATGGGTAGGTGGACCGAGGTGACGCTTAATGGCTTACACGTGTCGGATGGCTTTGGCTCTTCATCGTTCACATGTGGTTCAGCAGGAATATCAGAGTTTTATTTTCACTCTTCTAAGATCAGAGCTATGCAAGATGGCATGCGAATGACATATAAACAGTAAAGTAAAGATAATAATAAAAGATAGAAAGAAAAAGATGATGAAGGAAGTTACGTATTCGATGAAGAAAAGATTTCAGTCTTAGTACCGTATCACATCGTGGTCCTATGATGCAACATCCATTCGATTTAAAGAATAAATATTACTGCAGAAAAACAAAAGTAGTGTAAATAAACTAACTTGTGAATCAATTCTTCATTATAGAATGTTTTCATGCCGTCCATATGCTTCCGGAAAGGTTTAACGTTTGATATGATAAAGGGAACGTGTCTCTAAAGAAACTGCTTATAATATTTAGTCGCTAACCTATCAATAAGTCGACATTCGTCTTCTTGATCTGGGGATCCGAGGTACAAATCCCAGGTACATAGAGGTACACATTGATTTTTCTAGTTATAAACGCAAATTAATATCAGTTGCTTCGGTAAGAAACCAGGAAAACAACAGAAGCTCATACCAAGACAAGTTTTAACAGCTTCTACATAAAATAAGCACTAATCAAAAATATTTATATTATGTTGTCTTCCAATTCGCAACTAGCCAGAATGCTGATCTATCCTTAATTGACACGAGTTCTTTGAGAGAAGACTCGTGCCTAGCATTGGGGCAGGGTGGGTGTAATAACTGAACTTACCATTTGGTGTCGTTCCAGCACTGCTAGTTTCAACTTGCGTATGTCTGCAACAAAAAAATATACCATTTTTATTAGCCGATAATATTAAGGACATTTAAACAGCGTGATTTAAGAACTGTTGAAATCGATGGAACTTTCATGTGATGATAGAAGAGTTTAAGACAATGACATGCGGCATGTCTTGAAAATATATAGGATTATTATTTTTAGAATCCAGAACTGTACTTGTTTTCTGATGAATAGCTTATATATTATAAAGACGCTTTCTACACTCATAGCCCGACACTAGGATTTTCTCCTGTGTCGTGGGTGGCATGGACACACAAACACGAATACACAAACACCCAGATCCAGAACAGAAATCTAAACTCATCATTTAGATACCTGTCTGGCCGGGGATCGAACCCGGGACCCACTGCGCGTTAGATCGGTATGGTAACCGCTCGGCCACGCGAGTCGTCGATTGTTCTAGACTATAATCTATTTTAGTGCTAAATTTCATTTCGATCCGTTTAGCCATTCTGGTGTGATTGAGTAAAAAACTTCCATCCATTTATTCATCCGCAAACTTCTGCCTAAACAATATTAGTAAGACTAGTGATCACTCATCCAACCCCCGACCGTGTTAAAAGTTAGTTCGTCAACTTACTATTGTCCCACTGCTGGGCATGGGTCTTTCAGAGTTGGAAAGTTTTAGGCCATAGTCCACTGCGCTGGGAAAGTGCAAATTGGTAGATAACCATGAGAAATATTTTTATAGAAAACTCACAGATGTGCAGATCCTTATGATTTTTTCATTCACTGTCATCAACATTAGTAGGGGCATTAGTATTCTTACGTATGAGAAAGTTTTGTGGCATAATCTACCACGCTGATCTAGTGCAAATAGATAAACTCGCGTCCTTCTTTCCTTCCTTCCTTCATCGTTAATCAGTTGTATTTAATTTGTAATACGCACATCTTTTGAGTTAAATTTGTGATACGTTTTTGGGACTCAAATCTCGGATTATCGATTCGAATTTCAACCATTAAGTTATGCTCATGTTTTATACAGCTAACTTAAAATGTATCAGAAATGAGTCCAATGCTTTTAATTTCACAAAGATGTCGCTAGTGTATTATAAAGTGGAACGTGGACTGAGTGGGTTTGAATAATTCATTATTCACATCTTCAGTTTTCACATTCCCCGCGACCGCTGGGGTAAGTCCGCATTTGCATAATTCAAGCTGAGACCAACTTCACCTGGATCGTACGGTCTGTTGAAGTCATTGCATGCTACAAAGGATAGTCGTAGTTTCCAAGAAATTAAGGACATTCTTGATATAACTTAACTTATAACCAGTAGAGCGTATAGAATTAAATTAAAAGGAGCTTAGGTTTAAAGTAGTGAACGATTAACAGTCCGGTTTCGGTTCCCGGTAAGGAAAATGGGGACCTTTCCTCTATTCCCAGGCGCCATTAAAAAAATTAAATAACCTATGTCACTACGCAAACTGAAACGATTCTAATGATATGTCATACGTCACAATCGGTCAAGCCGTTTAGGCTGTAGCGCGTCCCAAAGAAATGGACATACATACAAACAAACATACATACGCTCGAAAAACAGTCCACCTTTCGCAGTCGGTTAAAAAAATGAAATATTATTATTTTGAAATAATAAAAGGAGGATTGGTATCAATTGGAGGATTGGTATCAATAAAAGGAGGATTGGTATCAATTTGTTCATCGTTATATTAAATCAGCGTAGAGATTTATTGTAAAATACATATTATAATGACCAAACGATATTAATTAATGGTAGTGATGCGATAAGATAAATTACCATTGTTAAAATCAGAGAGTTATTGATGTTACCCGAATTGATAATTTGATATTCGCTGGGATAGAGGGAAACGATCTTCCTAAAGTGCTGTGTGGTTACGTAAGTACCATTATAATATTTACAGTTCAGAAGGTAGACTTCGTGATAAGATTCATTCATTGTAATTAGTTATGCAGTATTGCGAAAGGCGGCGGATACATTCCCACTCCCGCATAACAGCTGGATTTGGCTGAAAAACAGCGCTGCACAGAATTCCGATTCCGTGTCAGCAAATGCTGAGCCATCTCCTTTTATTTCCGCACAATAATTAATCTTATTAATCTTATGTATAAATGAGGAGATAATAAAGTACATTATTATTAGAGTCCGGGTCTTTACCGCTTTTTTATATAAGATTGAAGTAGCAAACGAGTATGCAGTCCATCTGATGGTGGCCTTTCTACTCGACTGAGACAGAAGGAGGGTAATGTTTTTCGAGCGTATGTATGTATGTAAGTATGTTTGTATGTATATCTATTTCTTTGGCACACGCTACAGCCCAAACGGCTTGACGGATTGTGGCGTGTGACATATCACTAGAATCGTCTCAGTTTTTAGTGTCATAGGCAATATATTATTAAAAATGGCGCCTACAAATAAGAAAAAAGGGGGAGGGGGAGGGTCAATTTTTAACCGACTTCAAAAAGGAGAAAGTTTTCAATTTGTCAAATATTTATCAACTGAAAACAGGTAAAGACCGTTCTAAAAACAAATATAGTATAGTACTTTTACTTGACATTTTTTTCGAAACTTCATACAGGGTGTAAATGACAGCGAACCGAATATTAAAAATATGGATTCCCGACACGATTTTGGTGCTTATGGCGTTGGAATTTTTCATCGTTTTTTTCTCGGTTTTTTTCCAATTTTTTATGCCCTTTTTTTACAGATTTTGGTAGTATTTCAATACTACTGCACAATGTAACAAGAATATTAAAAAAAAACACTCATATTATTGATTTTCACGAAAACCAGCAATAGGTTAAAATAATGTAATGAATTCGCTATCAGCTGTTCGACGTTCGGTCAACGACCTCGCTCGTTGTTCACAATACATTGCGCTCTCAAATATAACCAACTCGGGAACCAAAAATTTCCGAGGAAAATTGATGAGTTATTTTTTGTTTATTTAGTGTCACAAATCTGCCATTTAAGTTTTCGATATGCTGACATTTACACCCTGTATAAAGCGTTAAATTACATATATTATTATGAACAAAAAAACCCTTACTCAGTCGGATTTTTTGTTCTAGGATTTTTATGATGTTACTAGTTTATATTTAAGTCCGCTTTAAATATCATATCACGGACAATATTTTTCGATAGTATGTCGCGATAATACTCCCATTACGACGCGGCGGCGGTAATGATTTTCGATTCATATCCCTGTCAGATATTAATTAAATTAATGTACGGGCCAATAAACATCGTATGTTGAAACTGTAGTCATGTTTTTATTATGTACTATCAGGGTTCCACGGTTTCACGCGATAAATAACATTGTTAAAAACATAACAAAAAACTCAGATGCTTTAAACGTTTGTTCATAATGACATAATGAATTAACGCTTTATATAAGACTAGCTGTGTCACGCAGTTTCACCCGCGTTTATTAGAGAACAATTTATTAATTAAATCGGTTCAAAATACCCGAGTTAGTAAAGATTATAAGAAATCGGGTTTTTCCAATTTTCCGGGAAAACTGCTGAAAGTTTATCGATTTCCATAAAATGGGAAACCGTGTGAAACTAACCGCCTACAATGGCGGTCGAATCGTGACGCACGTTAGCGGCATCGGGGAGTTATGCCCGAA
>DWNE01010958.1:0-10073 GCA_018249875.1 Cecropterus toxeus
GCAGTAGTTTGTTTGGTTGAACGCGCTAATCTCAGGAACTACTGGTTCGAATTGAAAAAATATTTTTGTGTTGAATAGTTGATTTATCGTGGAAGGCTTAAGGATATATAGCAATACGCTATGTTTGTTTGTTTTTAATATATCGGTCTCTAATAAACGCGGGTGAAACTGCGTGGCACATCTAGAAAAAATAAAGTATTATGCGTACTCTCAGTTCAGATGAAATAACAGTACATACTTTACAAGAATGTATAAAACTCATGTAGTTAGGTATAAGATAAAATGGGCGTGTTTCAGTGCAAACACCAGTAAATCACAGTGTGTGGAGTGTTTGAACACTTTACGGGAATTAGCCTCGTCAATCCGCCATGCCGCTTAGCAGCCCATAAATATATTCGGCTCAAAATATTTCCGTCCGCAAAAACTGGCGCAAAAAATGCGACCAACGTGATGAGAGAGCGCTTCTCAAACTGTAAATGTTTAGTTTTGGTCGATCCGTCAATTTAAAATATTGAAATTTGACTTAGAGAAATTCATTTCTTCGCTCTCTTTATCTAATATCTATATCTACTTAATGCACGGATCTTCTTTCAGAGTAAATTGAGACCACAGTCCACCGCTGTGGCGAAATGCGAATTGGATAACTTTACACACCTTTGAAAACTTTTTCAAAACTATTATCCTATCCTATTGTAAGCAAGTGATAGTTAATTTTTAATACGCATATGATTTTAAACTAGTAACATAGTTTTTTAACCAACAACCATTGTTAACAATAAAAAGAAACCCGACTGCTCAATACGATTTTTTTGTTGATAATGATATATTTTTAATTTATCGCTTATATGAGTTTTTGTTAAAATAGTCAAGTAAAAGAATTACAATATACATTTAGATAGGTCTATTTATTAGCTTTTATTTGATATTGTCGTAATAGTAAAAAAAATCGTCCCTCCCCCCCTTTTCCCCCTACTTCCAGGCGCCATTTTTTTAAATTATATAGCTTAAGTCTATTTCTTAGCGTTCGCCTAACAAATGAACATTCATACACACAAACATGACGACCGGCGTGGCCGAGCGGTTACCATACCGATCTAACGCGCAGAGGGTCCCGAGTTCGATTCCCGGCCAGACAAGCATCTGAATGATGAGTTTAGATTCTTGTTCTGGGTCTGGGTGTTTGTGTATTCGTCTTTGTGTCCATGGCACCCGCGACACAGGAGAAAATCCTAGTGTGGGGCTATGAGTGTAGAAAGCGTCTTATTCAAAAAAGCGTCTTTTCAAACATACATTCACTCGAAAATCGTAACCCTCATTTTGAAGTATTCGAGTAAAGGTATCTAAATAAATGAGAAGATGTAACTTTGAGAATATCTGTCAGTTGAAGTGGATGGCATACCAAAACACATCGTTCTAGGAATTGAACCCGGTAATGTGGATTCGTTCTGGACGTGTGCTCCGTCGGTCTTATGACTACATTTTTCATTAACGAGGTGAAATGGTATTTTTAGACGTAATCTCATGTTTTGGTATGTTTTGGATGGAAAAATTCGTAGAGCAAAAGTTGCGTTTGTTAGCGATAATTTACATTTAGAAATAAAAAAATACAATGATATTTTAGACTAGTAGTTCCCCGCGGTTTCATCGGTACTAAATAAGAAAAAAACAAACGAGTATTAAAAAATAAATAGCAGTCATAAAATATTGTATAGCTTATAGCCTTTCTCAATAAATGAACCATCCAACACAAAAATATTTTTTCAATTCGAACCAGTAGTTCCTGAGATTAGCGCGTTCAACCAAATAAACTCTTTAGCTTTATAATAAGTATAAATAATAATTAATACACACACACACACGCTTTCTACACTCATAGCCCCACACTAGGATTTTCTCCTGTGTCGTTTGTGCCATGGACACACAAACACGAATACACAAACACCCAGACCCAGAACAGAAATCCAAACTCATCATTCATATTTCTGTCTGTCCGAGAATCGAACCCGGGACCCACTGCGCGTTAGACCGGTATGGTGACCGCTCGACCACGCGGGTCGTCAAAACTATTTAAAGGTGCTAGAACTCTTTGTGGTTGAACTGTAGAAATACCACCGCCACACCTATTTCCGCCTAAAGACAACAGTATTCTGCTGTGTTCTAATCTGAAGGGGAAGGTAAGGGAGACATTTTTATTCTAGACTTTTCAACTTATTCATCAGGGTAAGCAACTCATCTTTAGCTAATCTCAAGTAAGTCGGCCACTTACCATCAGGTGAACTGCAGGCTCGTTTGTGATTTCCATATAATAAATAAGATCTTTCACTATTTCTACATTACAACGAATCTGTTAAACGCTGTTGTATTCTGTTTTAACCGACTTCAACCATGTTCAAAATAAGAATTTCTGAATTAGACTTTTTTAATGAATGAAAGACTAAATATGTATTAGCTCAAGATTTAGACTATAATTATAATTTAAATCTTAGAAATTTTGTATGCACCTTTTAGTGTAACGTGATTCTGAACACACCGACAAACAGACAAAAAAAATAAACATAAAAATATGTAACGTAGGTATCACTTCCCGAACCTACTTTTGTAAATAACTGCGATACAGAATCGCGGAGTTTTTATTATATATGCGGATATAGATGTAAGTATAGATAATACATGTTATTTTTCCTGCGCGCAATAGCTCGCAGTCAATCCGATAGCCCGGCCAGATTAAATAGCGGCCGCCATTATCGAAATTAAACTGGATTTAACACGAAACCTCCACGAGGCGTCTACTAGATCTATGTAGCACGATCTACGGCCGCAAATTGGGTTCCGTACATTATAATTAACTTTACATTGCGATGAGAATAAAAGAGACCTATTGCAAAATTTGCGTTTTAATTAAAAGAACAATATGTGCATTTTGGGATGATTGTTAAGGCGTTGTTAGTATAGGGACGTGATATTGTTTTAATTCGCTAGATAGATCGAGGTATTACGTGTCGTTTCCAATATTTAAGTGAATTTGCTGAGACTTCGGAAAGCGGTAGAACACACTCGTTCTACCACTCGCTCGACCGGGGAAGTACCATACCTACCTATTTCTAGCGTGAAACAATTCCTACATTTCGGTGAAAGGAAGTAGTTACAGGCTCACTTCCATCATTTGTAGCAATACTTTAAACTCATAAAAACAAATAGAATTCGGTATCTGTGTAATGTTTGCAATACAGATAGGAATGAGGTTCAAGTAGTTAGCTATTTTTCAACCGAAAATCAAATTCATAGTTGCAAAGCAAGCAGTATACTATGTTTCGCCTTAAATATCGGTGCCGTTTATACATCAGCGTATATATATCAGGTATACGTATTATATATACATTATATACGTTTCTATAAAACATTATTTGAAGAGATGGTAGTATGGGTAGGTAGGATTTGAGGAGGTGGTAGAACTCCTTGTTATAACCTTAATGTTGCTGAGTTTTGGATTAAAATGTATGAAAAGGCAAAAACGCACGTGTAGATTTTGACATATTTATGACATGTTACTAGAATCCAGTGTGCAGTGATATGTGGTGTATAATCTAAAATGGTGCCTGTAAATTGGCTAAAATGGGGGAAGGACGACTTTATTGTCACAACAATATGGAAACTAGTAAATGGAGCATTCCAAAAATATGTAGGTTTTAATACTTTTATTATTTTAACGAAAATTCATAAAAAGAGCAAAATAAACATATCATTATAAAAACAAAAAAAGGTTTTTAAGCAATCGGATTGATTGTTTTAATATTTTTAAAAATGTCACTTGGGACTTGCAACTAAGTAAAAACCTACTTAGTTACAGAGCTACTTAATATCTAAGTGAACCTTCGCAAATAAGGTAGTTACAGCGGAACCCTAAAAGCGGTGGGCCAAGTACGGTAATTACGGCATGTGGGGCCATGCTGGTATGAAGCCCCGCCCGTTCACTGCCGCCTCGCCAAGATTTGCATACACTAGGATGCGCACACGTTTTGGACTTTACAGGACATTTTTAACCGACTGCGTCAGAAAGAGGATAATGTTTTTTTGAGCGTATGCGTGTAGGTATGTTTGTTTGTATGTCCATTTCTTTGGCACGCGCCACAGCCCAAACGACTGAACGGATTGTGACGTATGACATATCATTGCAATAGTAGGTATGAAATTTTAAATATGGTGCCTGTGAACTAGAGGTGGATGAAAATCCCTCCTTTTACGGATGGATGCTTTTATAACAAAATACAAATACAAGCTGTAAAATTAACAATTACAAAAATAAATATATATACATTTATGTTACAATTTTAATCAAAACTAATAAAAACGTCAAATTAAATATATATATCCACGTCAAATTCAAATTAAACGTCAAATTAAATTAAATATATATAAACGTCAAATTAAATATATTACAAAAACAAAACCCGACTGCTTTAACTGAAAAAAGGAAATATGTGCTACAGTCATAAAATACATAAAAATTCTTATAAATTATTATATGCTATAAGGTGTTGCAGGCGGTGACCAAAAACCTATTATAGAAACATTTGTTACTGCGAGCAACAGCTCGAATTTGCAATAACATGGAGTTTTGTTGTAACGATATAGTTTTTTTCAATCGTTTATTTGTTGAATCATTAATATAGGATATGAGTCCGCTTACTCTACCCGTTATGGGTGTACAAATACAGGTAAGTACTTATTATACTTCAAAACAATGTTAGAATATATAGGTAATGCTTCATGTCACTCTTGCCAATTGTTTAATGAATAAGATATTAGCGGGCACTTTGCTGATATGTGCACTAATTCTTAGTATTACATTGTTTTGTATGTTTCTCAAATAAAATGAATAAATATTTAAATGACAATTGTCAAATTACATATCAAAGGAGAAACTTAGAGTTAGTTTATGGAGTTATAAACGCTCTATCTGTTAGTGGATAAAATCAAGATAATCTTTTACCAGGTAGAACTAATGTAGTTCGATCGGGAAGGAATCACCGTCACACTTATTTCTAGCGTGAAGCAGTTCTTGCGTTTCGTTGGAAGGGTGTAGTCGCCGGCTCACTTATATGTATATAAGGCGACCATCTCTTTCCTCGAGAGTAGCAACTCACCAGTGATTGACTTCAGATAGAACCCCTGTTCTATATGAAGTTGCTTACTGATGCCATGGGCGGCAGTAATCATTTACCATCAGGTGGACTGCATGCTAGTTTGCTACTTCAATCTGATAAAAAAATAAACTAATGTTAGTCATCTCATTTAGTCTAAAACAATGGTCACCCTACACAAGACTAGGAATTACTGGCCTAACGAGTAGTTCGTGTTAATTTACTTCGATTTTTCTTTTAAACAAAGCATTGTTTCCTTAATACGTATTTTACTTGCAACTTTAGCTTTGGTTTATATACCTATATTTATGCTAACGCTATAAGACGCTAACTGACGCTGCTGACGTTTGTTTGAAATGGCTGTTTTGAACTAAATATATTTACAGTTTTAACTGAATATGTACCTACTATAAATGCATAATGTTTTTGAAAACAATCCAAACTTGTAATAAAAATAACAAATCCATCCATGATTTGTCTCCATCCATGAAAACCAAAAGTACTTTTTAATTTATTGAATTAATAAAAAATGTTTATATACCTATTCATCATGAGGTATCATTTTATCTTCATTTCATCTACTCAATCAAAAATTATTACAATTGCTAATTAGGTATTGCTAACTAGCGAAAGGTATTACAATAATTGTTTGAGGTATAAAGTCACAAATGCGTTGCAACCGCGAGAGGTTGGAATGTTTCGTGTAAATAAATGTCTGCTTAACCACA
Organism: Cecropterus toxeus; assembly: GCA_018249875.1. NCBI lineage: Eukaryota > Metazoa > Arthropoda > Insecta > Lepidoptera > Hesperiidae > Cecropterus > Cecropterus toxeus. The sequence continues at coordinate 5,870 of DWNE01010958.1, forward strand.
CCATTCAGACCAGGTCCCAGTGCGTTACATCGCTGTAGATGTAACGGCAATGCTTCCGGCGTTAGAGCTCACCCGGTACTTCCACATTCAAAATGTCTACATTTATGCATGTCCAAACATAACTACTTATTTCAGTCTTACACTAAAAAAATCACGGGCAGACTTAGTTTTCATAAAACACAAAACAAATAAAGGTGTGCACCAAATTTCAGCTTAATGGGGCACTGAGAAGTGGGTTTAATTCAGCTTGCAAGATTTGACCCAAACTTACACACAAACATTGCAAGTTAAATATAATTATTGCAATTAAAGCGAATAATGACGTAAAGCAATTTTTCACGACACGATAGCTACTAGCATGTTATGATGACTTCACACTTACCGAAACCGCAAAGGCCCCGAATCGTCTACGATGCCGACATTAGTCCGACTAACAATTGATGGTTTTATAATTGACATGTCATCCACGGCTCCTTTTTTTAACTTTCCGAGCCACTCATTTCGTCTTTGTTATGTGGCTTAGTCAAATAATGCCTCGAGAATTAATATAATCATTCTAGATATTTAAAATGGTGATTGATTATGCTGACGTGGCGATTTCGTTCTGAAATACCTGATGTGTCGTATGTGGTGTGTGTAAGGTCCGGAATAGGTAAATAGGGACGTGCTTTGTTTGTCGATCAGTGATTTATGGTAGCTGTTCCCTTGGCAGCGAGATGCGATTGAGATGGCGAGAGAATAACTAAGGCTATCCGAATTTTGTATTATTATCCCGCTAATACGTTCTTTACACCAGATCGTGTTCTGTATTCGCAAGTGACTTAGCTAGAATAACAAAAATAGTATTCTTGTCCGGTGATATGCAATATCGCAAGCGAAATACTATACTAGTTTTTTCCTGCAGCTCCGTCCGCTTGGATCATGTAACATGGTAAACAGGATATGTTAACTTAGGCTATAAACTATTTCTGTGCCATTTCTGAAACACACTTACGATTTTAATTTACGTATCTTGCAATTATTATTAATTTTCACTTCTGTCGCGTGTGAATTACACACATGCTTTTTTAAGTTATTGTTTCTACAAATGACATGCTTTTAGAATATTCGCTTGAGCTCGTAAGCGATATTAAGCCGTAGTGAGACGCTTCCCTTAAGCCCGTTGTCTAAACGTGTTCCGTATCGCTATTCGCTGCATTTTTTGTGACTGACAAGTGTCATCGAGGCGCTACGTCATGTTCCTGTGGAATGCCTGACGTCCCGGCTTGCGTGTCAGATGTCTAAATCATTGTTTTGTAAGTCACTAACAGTGGAATGAATTAGAGACTAGCTTTCGCACGTAACTTCGTCTAGGCAGGTAAGAATGATAATGTTTTCACACACTTTCTACAATTATAGCCTCACAGTAGGATCCTCTTGTGTCGTGGGTGCCATGGACACACAACGAATACACAAACACCCAGACCCAGGACAGAAATCTAAACTCATCATTCACATTTCTGTCTGGCCGGGGATCGAATCCGGGACCCACTGTGTCTAACACACAGTGGGTCCGGTATGGTGATCGCTTTTCCACGTGGATCGTCGTGGTCGTCGTTTTGTGGATGTAACTTAACAAACTATGAGTGGTAGTACAAACTACGAAGCGGGCACGGGTCTGCTAGTCTTAGGTATACAAAAATCTTGCTTTAAAGAATAATAAAGTCGAACAAGAAAATCTATGACCAATTACATAAGCAATAATACGTTAATTAAAACTGTAATTTACACCGGCCATCCCACTGTTTATTGAGCCTGTTTGCCACTGCCACCGATTATTTGTACTGTGATAAGCCCGTATTATCTGACAGTTACCGGCTTAACACCTTGTTAAATGTTTAATTTTAAACAGGTGATCTTGTTCAAGTTAAACTCAAATTATAAGGGAAATTTTGAAAATGAGTGCATTAATACGTACTTATTCGAGGTTTTTTAACTTGTGAGCAACCAGGTGGTAGGACCAGTGTAGTTCAACTGGACAGGTACCACCGCCGCACCTATTTCTAGCGTGTCGCAGTTGTTGCGTTTTGGTGGAAGGGTGTGGTTGCCGGCTGACCTGTATTTGAGGCAAGCATCCTAGTCCTCGGGAGTACTAATGTGTCCGTGGTTGACTTCAGATAGAACAGCTGTCCTGTATGAATTTGGTTACAGTTATCCATGGGCGGCAGTGACCACTTACCATCAGGTGGGCAGGTGGGCTGCATGCTCTTTTGCTACTTCATATTAATAAAAAAAAATCAAACCTTCGTAAAATCAGTCTTACCTGAGGTTAGCCATAAATGCGTTGCTACCCTTAAGGACTAAGTTAAAATGCAACTAAGATTCAGAGTATTACCTGAGGTTAAAAACGCTTTCTACACTCATAGCCCCACAGTAGGATTTTGTCCTGTGTCGTGGGTGCCATGGACACACAAATACGAATACACAAACACCCAGAGCCAGAACAGAAGTCTAAACTTATCATTTACATTTCTGTCTGGCCGGGGATCGAAGCCGGGTCCCACGTGTCAGACCGGTATGGTGACCGCTCCGCCACGCGGGTCGTCATGTTGTCACGTCAGGTCGTGAGGTTAGGTTAGATGCGTTGTTACCGCACTGAGAACTTAGAATACCTCGGATAAGTACATCTCCCTTACCACAACCTTCAGACCAGAACACAGCATCGCTTAACACTGATGTTATTAGGCAGAAGTAGGCGTGACGGTGGTGCTTCTGATGTCGAATGATAAAGAGTTCTACCTTTTAAATATAGAATAGGTACTAGCTGTGCCACGCAGATTCCCCCTCGTTTAATACATAATAATCTATTGAAAATAAACAATCATAGCGTGATGTTATACCTAAAGCCTTCCACGATAAATTTACTATTCAACACAAAAATATATTTTCAATTCGAACCAGTAGCTCCTGAGATTAGCGCGTTCAACCAAACAAACTCTACTGCTTTCAAAATCACTACATATGTAAAATGAAACAAAGTCGCTTCACGTTGTCTGTTGTTCCTATGTATGCTTAGATCTTTAAAACGACACAACGGATTTTGATGCGGTTTTTTTCATAGATAGGGTGTGTTCAAGAGGAAGGTTACTAATGTGATGTCGTAAATAAACGCATGGTTTAATGACTAAAAGCAATGAACGTTGTATATAAAGACATTAAGCAGTATAGTTTTTCTTTATAAATATGTATGAAGTAGCAAACGAGCAAGCAGCCCACCTGATGGTAAGTGGTCATTGCCACCCATGGACATTTGTAAGCAACTTCATATAGAACAAGTGTTCTATTTGAAGTCGACCACAGATGCGTTGCTACTCTCGAGGACTGAGATGGTCGCCTCATATAAAAATGAGCCGGCCACCACACCCTTCGACCGCAACACAAGAACTGCTTCACGCTAGAAATAGATGTGGCGGTGGTACCTTCCCCGGCGAACTACATTGGTTCTACCACCTGGCGAAATAACATATATTATTACAGCCATGCGAAGCCGGGGCGGATCACTAGTAAGAAATATACAAGTAACATATATATAAATAAAGATTAATGTTCTCCGTCGTAGAAATATACAAAATTTATTGCTTTCACGCCCGTAATTAATTATTATTTGACACCATTTCACACTTTATTTTCGATTTTAAAATAAGGTTAAATTTTAACCATTTTTTTAAAGTAATTTAAACCAATTAACATTTTCATTTATCTTCTGACACATGCCGTAAGTGTCAAACTTGTAAAAAAAAAGAAATGTCAGACTTGTAAATGTATTAATGTCATAGAAAAATGTAATTCGATGCCCCGAGTTAAAGATAGGTTTCATTAAAAATAAAAAATGCAAGCCATAATTATTTTAATAATTTATGTACCTCTACTCTTTTATTTTCCAAGTATGTTTTTTTGTAAATGTTCAGTTTACAAAGACTTTTTCACTTTTGTTTTTAATCTATACATGGTGAAGTATGCATGCTTCACTACGGGACATAAGATAGTCGCCATCTTTAAATAGTGTGAAATATTAGCTTCATACGTGCTAAATTTCATGTAAATCAGACCAGTGGCTGTGTCAGCGACACATATTGCATGGTTAATGGAACACTGACTCATTAAGAGATAAGTTAAAATGTAGTTACGTACAGACACAGGCTTCTGTTAGCGCCATCTACCGTCT
>DWNE01010959.1:0-10073 GCA_018249875.1 Cecropterus toxeus
TGTATGTATGTTTGGGTCAAATCTTGCAAGCTGAATTTAACCCACTTCTCAGTGTCCGATTGAGCTGAAATTTGAAACACACCTTTAGTGTTGATGACAATGCAATTATATGTAATTAATATTGTTGTAATTTCAAAATGGTCGCCGCAAAAAAATGGCGGAATACATATTTTTGCCCAACCCACACAATATGGGTATCAAGTGAAAGAGCTTAAATCATAGAATTCAATACAGTATGAAAAAAATCTTGTTATTAAAAATACTTTTTATATACATTTATTTATAATTATTCTAAAAATATAATACACAGGAAGTATTCACACATATATCGGACTGACATCATCTTTGTTATTTATTTATCGCGTCACCCGTTCGCGCGCTTTTTAGCCATGGGACTAAGATAATAACAATGTAAATAGATATTTGACATTAATAAATAACTTGATGAAAATTAAGAAGTCGATGTTATTCGAAAAATTAATATTATTTGATAGATATACCACTTTATGCCACAGACTTTTTCGATCCTATATTTATGTTTTATGGTTGATTTAAGAGTATTAAACTCATAGATACCATCTTGGAATCTACTTTCATATTATCTATGCTTCTTTAAGATATAATTGACCAATTAACAAATTATTTGATAATAATTAACATATGTATGATAACCTGAACCGCTCAGTAAATGTGTATCTTTGTGCAACCTCGTGTAGTATTTTTTTGTTTTTTGATTTAATTGCAATAGCTATTTACTAAATATAAAGTGGCCGAAGTTTCTTTATGTAAAGTAGTGAATAGGGTTGTATAAAATGGCCGCGCAGATTAATAAAGTTAGGTTAAAAGGCGCCAAGCCAAGGCCGTAAAAAGTAATAAAATAGAAGAATGGGTTCATAAGATAAATACATCGTTTGTGATATTTTCAAAAAAATGTCTTAAGTGTCTAAATTAAAGACTAGATATAATATTATGTTATTTGTGTAGATATCACTATCTCATGTGCACGTTTTACATAAATCCTATGATTCATTTATCTGTAAAATTCTGAAGATAAACGATTACTCGAAAAACAAATATTGAGTTGAAATATTTTGAAATTTATCGTGAAGTATAACTGCATCATAATAACTCCTAATCGTTTCTCAAATTACTTTAATTAGTAAAAACGATTGTTCTGTCAAAGGATATGCGCAGCAGTCCGACGTAAGGGTAATTTTTATAGTTTTCTACAGTAATGAAAACATAAAATGTTCAATATTTCATTTTTAATTATTATAATTATTGTCAAATTAATTTGCAAATACTTTAAGGCACTCATATATCTTACACTGCAATTAATTCAATATCGTGTAACCTACTCGAGTGTAGTCAACACCTATTTCTCTCTCATTATTAAAATTACGGCAGTGTACTGATTTAAATGATTGTAATTTAGCAGTTTGCTTATAAAAAATCGCGCCCCAAATTCTCCGAAGCAACAATGGATCTTTGATCCGTACCGCTTACTTTTGTGCTAGGATTGCCTAAGTAAGCTATAAAAAATAGTACACATATGAAACATAGTATTTTATGAATAAAACATGTAGACAAAATATTCTTATTTTAATAAATCCATGCAAGTAGAAGTAATAAATGCTTGTATAAAATAATGTAAAAGCTTTCGTAAACTTTGGATTTGAAACTGATAGACTTATTTGTGACATTTAGGCATTATAAATATGGTATTTTTGTGTTTTTATTCAATAGTATATAGTACGCAGACACAAAATACAGTATAATACTATATGTATATGGCAATACTATATGTGCGGTTGGCAATCGAAGTTTTCGCCCATCATCGCAAAATACATTGCAATAGTATGGGTGAAAAAAAAACATGTCTGGGACCTACAATATATGAGAAAAAACGTAAACAATAATTGTTACGAGAAAAACATAAGCATTTACTAATGGCACCGTTAAGACATTTAATTTACATGAAAGTGGTTCGAGAGGGCAATGATCTGTAAATACTACTTAACTTGAAATGGTCTAAAGGCTCTATGAATGAGCCTATACATTTCTATTACGAAGTACTTATATCTTCATATAAGTACTTCGTAATAGAAATGTTTATTACATAAAGTATGTACTTACATAAAGTAGGACTTACAAATTTGAAAAGAAACGTAGGAAGAGACCGGAAGTATCTAATTTTATTGTAGGTTAGCATAATCTTAGAAGGTGCGTTACGGAGTAATTGTGGGCGTTGGCTTCCTTAGCAATATACTTACCTCTATTCTGGTTTCCATTTCAAAGATTAGCAATATATAAATGTGTCGAAGATTGATAGGCTTATTTAGCAAAATATTTTTTTATATCTTTTATAATACCTCAAATTACGAATAAGTATTCTGAGCAAATAAATAATGTGAAAATATTTAACTATTTAGAGAACTTGAAATTGTAATGAATACCAAAACAAAAAAGAAACAATTTTTATCATTTTAATCTGTCTATCTGTACTGGTTATTTAAAAGAGGTCAATCGACGTTGATATGAAGGTTAGGGTTGCCACTCACGATATGTGTATATCATACAGGTATACAGTATCATATTTATTGTACAGGAGCTACTTAATTTGCACCGATAATTCACATGTTGCAACTTAGGTGACCTTCTCCCGTTCTATCGCATTATAACAGTTTTCTATAAATAGTTAATAAAATTTTGTAAAAAATTTAAATATCTCGCCATAGTTTATACATATTATGATGAGTCGGCCAATACATCCATACTATATATATGCGTGTGCGTACTTTTTCCTGAAGTACGAAATGTATTTTTTTTTTGTAATCTTTTTACTGAGAAATAATATTATTCTTGAAAAAATCCGGCAATCCTAATACAGGTGTAGAACTTCATACGATTTAACATAGAATAACGTCTCTACACGGCTCTACATAAAAATTGCCAAGGGCGTTGTAAATGCAGGTAGAGTCAGATGCATAGAGAAGTTTGACAAAAAAATATATTAGAAACACTTCGTGAACCTGTTAAGTTTGAATACTTACGCTTATACTGTTAGCTCACGATTTCTGACATAAAATGTGGCTTTAATTTTTAAAGTGTCATAAAAGTTTTTGACCGCCAAAATATTACCAAAGAATTGATAACTTTTAATCTGTTCTAAGAACTGATAATGGTGTAATGCCCAGAATTTACAAGTGCACTTGCTTATCTTGATATAAATAGAGATATTGCGTTATGACGGTGACCATTTGAGAAGTATGTGGAACAAAATGTTGATGAAAGCATAAAACCATAAAACAGGTACATAATGTCGTTGGAAATCCTCGATCAACGTAACTAGTTCTTGTGTATCTGATACTTGATATTGAGAAATCTTTTTTCTGGAAATTATCCCTTTGAAGTCACGGATAGACCTTAAGTGAATGATTTTAGATTGGGGCGATGATTAAGATTGTTCAAGTAGTTATTTCTTAAACTTGAATAAGGTGTAAAGTATGCAAAATAAAAGAAATTACATACTATACAGCGGCGGATTTAGCTGGAGAAGGGGGGACTCTCCTTCTCCCTTCTCCTGCTAAGTCCGCCGCTGTATAGATTTATAACACGTCATAATACATTATAACACATACTTGGACATCTAATAAAATTAAAGTCTCATTATAATTGTATCAAATGGAATTATAATCATGGTAAAATGACTCATATGCAAATGTAAGAAATGTCATTGTTTTTAAGTGAATCATTTTGTTTATCTTTCTCTTGGTTGTGAGTAAATGCAGGTTGTTTGGTGTGCGTGTACCTATTTTTTATGAAACCGATAAAACGTCGTTTTAAATCATTAAAGTCAATGTTCTCTTTCCACGCTATTTTTAACATTGCCATGGTTTGATATACTTAAGTGCCAGTTGGCTTTCAGTTTAACTTTTTAAAATTATAGAAAACAGTTACGGGTAACAGTATCAAAATAATACTTAATATGTAACGAAAGGTCATGGCCAAATAATATTCTTCGATACCATAATTAAACATCGCAAAATTTATTCATCAATGTACATATGTTAAAATATTTAAACATGAGCAATAAGTCGTGTTATTGTTCATAAAGTAGTGTTTAAAACTTGAATAAGGCGTAAAGTATACAAAAATAAAAGAAATTACATACTGTATCGTACACCTGCACAACAAGAACGCGTCGTATTTTGGAACCCTATCCGGCCGTTACAAGACAATAACATTAAACTTGGAAAAATGCGAGCGTTAACCTTGTTAAAAAAAAACTTACCAGCTCCAAAAACTTGACAATAGACAATCTGCTGATCGCCATTTCGCACTATTATTTGGAAAATAGAACACGATTTTTTGTTTACACCGGCGACACACTGGCGGCTCGGGTGGGGTTACGCTGAGACTGCGCGGGCAACGTAAGTTTGTAAGCGGTGACGAAGAATGAGATCATAGCTGGTGGGGCCACAATATCTTGGTTTGAACGCTGGTTCTCTTTAATGAGTAATACGAGGTAATTCGTGCGTAAATGACAATGACAATTGATTCATGTAATTATGTGATAATTTCTATAAATATTGTCTGCTCTAGTTTCGTCTGTAGAAATACATAATAACAAGACCTACATATATTTTACTGAAAATTTAAAGGTTATGGATGATTGAGAAGTACCTAATACTGTTTTTGGAGATCTTACTATTATAATTACTATATTATTTTATTATAGGTCTAAAGGACCCTAATTTTGAAATAGAATGTAATAAGGATATACAATATATAAAACATTGGCACATAATAAGCTTTAACATTAAGTATTGTAACGTAGCAAAATTACAAAATGGTGGGTTCTTTATAAATGAATACGCAAATAAATTCTCGATGTATGCATATCATAATCCATACATGACAACACATAAACTTCTATTGAAGCGTTTGGCGGATGTCCATATTCTTCGCGAATAGCATTGGCCACCTTAACACTAGCCGTCCACATCCTTTTTCCTGTATAATAAATTTACAGTTCAAAAACTATATTGACAGTAGAAATCAATATTAAATTTTCTTGCATTAATATTTCCACGCTTGGTTTATCATTAATATGAAACATTATACGTTAAACACTAATACAAATGATTAAAAACTCGTTTCCTGGAACATCTAAATTTAATAATTAAATATTTATCAGTGACCGGAAATGTCCTGTTATGTCCATGAATCACAGATTTTATGGGCACACAACAATACGGGTATCACTCGTAGTTCTGTTTGTGAATGACATCATCACGAATCGATTAGACGTTGAATAATTTTAGCCGAATTGTTTGCAAGCTGTGATAGTAATTTTAAATTCAACAATGCATATAAAATTAGTAATAAATAATATTTCAAATCATCGATTTGGCTCAAAAATAATGATTTTGACTTATAAATATTGCATCACCAATTTAACAAAATTCATTACTTGTTATTTTGTTAATATTTTTGTTTAAAAAATAACGCTATTGACATATAAATATTGCAGAACAGATTACACGAAATTCGTAATCTCTGCAGTATTTAAATGTAGGTATAGATAATAAAAGTTTATCACTGCGATAACCTTTATTTACACCCAATGTGTTGTAATTAAAAGCTGTGACATTTTACAATTGCTTCTCATATCTTTTTTGATGCTATATGCACATATGAAATAAGTTTTGGTATATATAAAATAAAGGTGGTAGAATTAATATCGTTATTCCAGGAAGGTACCACCGCCACATCTATTTCTAGCGTTTAGCAGTTTCGCATTTCGGTAGAAGGATGTGAATACTTACTGTATATATAAGCAATAATCACATCCGAATTTAAAGTTTATTATACAATGTCAAAACAAATAAATCAGGAACAATATTGCGTTCCGGCTCTTAATATAAGGCGTCGTTCCGACGTGTGCTAAAATTGACGCGTGTCGAATATCCTAAAATTAGAAATGACGAAATACTTTAAATGGAGCTTTTATGACTATGGTACTATTTATAAACATAAGGACACAATACAGTTTTACACACTGTTAGGCTTGTCCCATGCCTATTATTGTCTTACGCTTACCTATGGCAAAAATATACCGCCACGATATTCTCGGTCAGAAGAGAGCGATAACTTATTATGTTTTTTTTTTTTTTATATGGAAGGACCAACCGAGCATGTAGCCTGATGGTAAATAGCCACTGAAAAAAATGGACATCTGTTATCTATGAATAGGAATGGATGTTAATTATAGATGCGTTGCTACCGCTCAGGACTAAGTTAGTATGGCTGGTAGCCGTATTTTTAAAACCAATTTGAAGTAGCCAACGAGGATCCAGTCCATTTGGTAAGACACTGCCGCCGCTGAACGTAAGCAACTTCATTGTATAAGGTTCAGTCTAATGTCCATCGCAGATACGTTGCTTCTCCCGAGGACTGAGATAGTCGTCTCATAGGCGAGCTGTTTTTTACTATTTCTATCAGTCGATAAGGCCTGTGTGAGATGTGACCATTCATTTGAATAATATGTGGTTATAGGTCATAAAGGGAAATTGCGTAATGTCCCTATAAGTACTCTTTACCTGTATCTATCTAAATATATACATATGTATAAGTCAAAGGTGACTGACTGATTGACGTAGTGATCTATCAACGCACAGCCCAAACCACTGGACGGATCGGGCTGAAATTTGGCATGCAGGTAGATGTTATGACGTTGTCATCTGCTAAGAAATGATTTTAATAAATTCTACCCCCAAGAGGATAAAATAGGGGGTGAAAGTTTGTATGAAACTTTGTTAATTTTAATACTTCGTAATGTGTGCGAAGCCGCGGGCAAAAGCATTAAATAAAGTTGAGGAAGCAAATTCTATTAAGTTGTTAAACTTACATTTAACTTTACTTTTAAATAGTTATGGAACGTGGTCACACAGTTTAAAGTTTAACTAACAATTACATCAAAGATTCAAAGCTTACGTAATGCGCTAAACGAATTGTCCTTCGCGTTTCTCTGAGATCAAACATAAGCCAAATAAGATGTGTATTGTCTAATTAACATCAGCCTATTAATACAACGGCTAGGGTTGCTAAAAACCTGATTGAAAATGCAAGATTATATTTTATATTCGTCTCAATAAAACTGTTTTCTTATCATATAACTTAACAAGTCGTTAAATACTTATATAGTAGGAGCTGTAGATATTGTAATTCGTATTTTAAATGACGTTTTTAATATGACGGAAAGATTAGTATTAATGTTTGAATTAAATTTCCATTTATAAAATATTTTAAATGATAATGGTCCAAATCCTACGTAATATTCATACATCCTTATGCGTTTCAATTATATATTGTCATTATTTTATTTTAAGACATATCTACACATACCAATAGGTAAGTACATTGTACATAGTAGCAAGTGGTCAGGTCATAAAAACTTCCCAAATTTTGACAGATAGATTATTATGATGATTTAATATTTCTTTTAATTATATACAAACATTATTTTCTTTTGTGAGAATTCTTTACCCTTCCCAAGGGCCCCCGCACATTTTTTTACACGGGGCCGCCGAGGCACGCTACGTCACTGCAAGTGGTTGTCTAATATTTCAATGAATAATAATATTTAAGATACCAATATATTATACGTAAATATAATTCACATACCTAAACAAATTTAATGTACCGTAATATTTAGGTTAATAGCGACATCTCGTAGAGGAGGTACGAACTACATCTAAGAACACGAGTTCAACGCATAAAACCAAACATCAAGTCCATGTTGTTCTAAAAGTACGTAGAACTTCTAACAGATGGAGCTGTTTTCGATTCAGAAAATTATGTGAAAATATAAAGTTCGCCTACCTATTTTTGAATAGGGTAATGACGAGAAAATTGAACTATCTACCAATTACTTATTAATTTATAAATTTATATTTTATTACAAAATACATCGATAACATAGAGTAATCGTCTGGTACATTTTAGACGAATAAATAAAAACCACGGAAAACAAATCCAGTAGTTGTTTACGTAACTTGGTTCAAATTTATAAAATAACAAAATAGTCATAAAATTTACATTTCTTTGCACTCAAAACCATTATCATGTCAGGTTAACCGAAATTAAATAAAAAATCAAACAACACAAGATTATTATCTTAAAATACAACGTACAATAACAGCGTTTATTTACAGGAACGTTCTGTTCACGTGTAAAATATAATCTGAACATTATTTAGCAGACTGACAACCGAGCTTCTGAGAGTTGTTTCCTTGTCTATTAGCGGAACAGAAAGCTAGCAAAGCGTCTATAGTAAGAAGAGCGGCGGTCGCCAACGCGCAAACAGCAGCCGCGTGTGCATGACTCTTGCGGAGACAATCTGGGACATCCTTCCAAGAGCTTAGTGTCAAAAAACCGCTAGCCCCGAAGAGCAAACCACCTGATGCTGACCACCACGCGTCGATGTAGGCGTCCGCCGGCGATGATATTGTTTCACCTAGAAAGAAGGTAAAAAGAGTGAAATAATGTCCCAGATAGTTTAATGGGAAATAAGGAGTTAAGTTTACAAACCTAATAATATTTCGTCTATATGATATGATGATGATATGATGTATTATTACGTTATATATGACCGCATTTTTTTTTCGTCATAAAAAAGAAATGAAAATCTTCACGATAACACACATAGGTACACGAAGACATAAAAACAATGAAAAGAAGTAAGATAGCGATACAATATTATAAGAGTTGATTACATCGGTAATGGAATAAAAAAATAGCAAATCAAGATCTTTTAATAAGGATTCATCCTAAAAAATACCATACTAAATCTGACACATTTCGAGCAACTACGTAGATTTATTAAATTAATATTGTAAATTTGTCCTTAACAAAAGCTCTGAGCTTATCTCTATTATAATGAAATATAAAGCGCGTTAATCCTTATCTACATGGTAAAGGTCAAAAGAAAAAGTCGCATTTATACTCATATTTACAACGATTATTGACATTTTGTGCGAATAAACTGTTATTAACATAATTCTGGAGTGGAGACGCAAGCCATTCACTTGCAAATAGGCACTTAGTCCGTACGATGCACTAAGGTCACTGTTCATAATTATAACATTGGAGCCATTAACACATCGCCACTGCTAACTCAGTAGTGTTCTAGCCATTAACACTGAACAAATAGACGACAAATTCAGACAATATTCCACGATTACATCGTAAAACAGGAGAAATTTTTCAACATTGCATGGTCAAATTCCAAATATGAAAAAAGAGAAGGGTAAAACAGGAGTCATAGGGTTGATTCTGTTGAAAAGCAAAACAGGAGGTACACTTAGATTTAAAATATATATTATTTCCTTCTTAAGAATTCAAAATCAGTCTGTGTTATATTGTAGAAATTAAATATTAGTATAATCCTTCTTTCGTAAAAATCGTCAAAATATATTGAAACATATTAGCTTAAAAATAAAGTAATTACGAAAGCACTGTAGATATTCGCATGTGTACATTAATTAAAAATACGTGTAAATCAATCTACCTTCGTCATACGCTGGCTTCCTCAAATTCCTCAGAATCCAAGTACGCCAGACTCAAATCGAAAAGCATGACAAAAGCGTTGACGATCGCCAAGGAGCCCACAATCATCGCAGCGGTGTAATCTCCAGTCCTCACGAACTCGGACCCACGCGTCCTCCCAGACAGTATGAGGCCACCGCTCACAGAGAACAGTCCAACTCCCAGTATCCCGAAATACATGTCCTGCACTAGATCCAGTGGAGCGAAAAGCATCTCCCCTAAAAAGATGCAATATAATTTGAAAAAGATTTAATTTCGAATTAATGTCATTTAGGAGAAAGTCGTAGTAATTATATCAGTTGTTAGTTCGACCACACGTATATTATAAATGTATGTAAGTTAATTTTACAAAGACTAATACATAATACTCTTCGTATAAAATACCTAAAGTCCATGTGTAAAAAATGTAATTCCTTATACCACCGCGACGTAGATTTAAGATGAAAGAGCACATCACATTC
>DWNE01010960.1:0-10073 GCA_018249875.1 Cecropterus toxeus
TGAGAAATAAATTTATTTATATAATATATTCATTGTATTTATTATTGATTATCATTACTTTTGGATCACCCCTCGTACGACGTAACAATTGGCGCTGGTCTGCAATATTTTGAGCTTTCACGATAAAGTTATTGTAACTGATAATGCCGGATTACGCTTTCAATTTATAATTTGTACTTATTTTATTCAATTGATAAAATTTCATGGTCTATTACTAGTACTATTTTTGAGTACCTATATTAGCATTTACTATTTACACTTAATTCTTGAATAAAAAAAATCTGAAATGTATGAAATGTACTAACCCGTATAATCTCTCCAAACGCGTTTGTTAAACGGTCACCCATCCAACTGTCCGCGCCTAACATTTCTTAACTTTTCAAGGTTCTATTTCTATTTTGTTGATAGCTTTTGTTTCGAGACTGCAACCGCTGCAACTTCATACTGTAACTCAACCGCTGCAATTTCATACTGTAACTTTTGTGTGACGAATCTTTAAAATTTCACTCTCATCATTTATTCGTAACGCGCCTAAAGAAGCATAACTTCAATAAATGTGTAACAATATTACAATAGTATCACGTTTTCATAAAACGATCACTATTTACGTTTTGCCTATATACCATTGTATATATGTACATGTAAAACAAATCATATGAAATACATATATTCAAAATTCAGTCCTGATTGAGAACATTTCGCTATAAGGTCAGCCAATTATGAGCAGTCCATTCAACCGTCAACAGTTTGCAGTTTGGTCAACAAACAACAAACTCAATTTAACCGCGCGGAAATTTCACAAACCGAGCTATTTGTCCTTCTACGGAAGTAATTTCAATAAATTTGTATCATTTTATTGAATACAGAATAAGCAGAGCTATGATTAAATAATAATAATTTTACATTTTCAAACAGTTACAAATTCTTTATTTATACATACATACTTTGAAACATTTAAAGTTTTTTTTTTTTAATTCTATCTGAAGTCGACCATAGATGCGCTGCTACTCTCGAGAACTAAGATAGCCGCCTGATATATAAATGAGCCGGCAACCACACCCTTCCACCGAAACGCAAGAACTGCTTCATACTAGAAATAGGTGCGGCGGTGGTACCTCCCCTGCTAACTACATTGGTTCTACCACCTATTTCTAGCGTTAAGCAGTTTTTTTATTTCGGCTTACCTATAAATCATCGACCATCTCAATTCTCAAGAGTAGCAACGCAGCTGTGATCGACTTAATATAGAAACCCTGTACCATTTAACGATGAAGACTGTAGACTATATAACATCACGATATGTTTATTTGTTTGTTTTTTCTCATGTATTAGTGGGGGAAACCGCGGAGCATAGCTAGTGTTTGCATTATTTGTGACATTGCGACTGAGGTTAAATATACAAATTTAAAATCGAAACTTATAATACTTAATATAATAAAATGTACCGAATAAAGTATGCATACAGTACATACATACATACTTACAAAAGTGTATGAAATATACTGAAATACTTGTAACTTGAACAAATTTTAATCATATGTAGATTTTATATTAATTATTCAATAAAACTAATTGATGTGAATAAATAATGTTATTGAAACGAATGGCGCATACTGTTTAACGGTTAGCTTCCCGCTTTGTCGATATTTTTTATTTTAAAACAGACTATTTAATCTGATTTATTTGAAACACAAAACTATCAGTGTATCTGAGGTCGTGGCGCTAATGCTGCCTTTAAGACTTAGTGCGAACATCTCGTCTCTCGTAAACAAAATGTAACTAATATTTTTGTTATAAGTCAGAAATGGGTGCGGTGAGGGTGCCTCTAAAGACAAATTACGTATTCTATGGCTTATAAAATAAAATAAAGAGCATAAATACGTACTTTTCCAATTTATCTCCCACTCGTTTAGAATCATATAATTCTCTTGCACGTACTAGGTCAAATTCCTCCAAATCCCTTCGGTTCCCGTTATAAAACAACGGGAAGGTCCAGAAATATAGAAGTCGTGAAAATAATCCTGGGGGCGATTTTGGACCAATATCCTTATTTATTTTTTCTGTGTCCTTTAGAGATTTGTCTTTTTTCACACCCATTTTTGTAACACAATTCGTAACGTTTTGGAACAAAAATTAATAATAAATATTCACTTATTTTTTTATTTAAAAACACTTCATTAAAACGAAACCTTTATAAACATGTTGCGCACAGGAACACGGTTTTGGTGCGCGCGCGACTTGCGATTATTACACACTAAGTATTTCGTTTTCAGAGTTTCACCGCTCCGATTAACTTTATTTATTATGCGTGTACATTAAATATGTCGCCATAATCTTTATTAAACGATACCTAATCCACACAAATGACGAGGTGCTCTCTTATCGATCGAGGTGACGTTGCCTCACGACTCAATAAAGTAGGCAATAATTATTACTGACAACAAAAGAAATATATGAAACATATGAATGTCAAAGATATTAAACGTGTCTAGATAGCATAATTTAAAACAAAACATGTGGAAAACAGTGCGTTTCGATGTGTTTGTACGTTTCTTAATTGACGTGCGTGTATCTACGTAGATACATATGTATATGGTTTCTCAAAAGATCTGTATGTATAGATGCCAAGTAAAGAAAACATCTGTATGTATACATTTCACATTGATTTAAATGCCAGGATATAGTTTTCATGCGGTAAATGTATATCCATATTGTTATTTTATAATACGTTTACATTTTATTTAGTTGGTATTTCCATAAATGAATAAAAACGTTTACATAATTAAGCCATAGCGGATCCAAAATGTTGAAACTGGATACTATTTTAATTTCATTGATCAGATAATACTTCTTTACACTACACCAAATCAAACTCTGCCTGAATATATCGAACATAAATAAAAGTTGTATAAGGCCACAGATAATACAAATGACAGGTAAGATGGGTGCCGTCCCTGTGATACTCAAATTTTCGTTCTTTATTATTCACAAGTAATTTGGAAAGAATTTCAAAATTTTGGTTTTGCGCTAAGATTGCACGCAAGATTATATAAGTTGGAGTGCTCTATCAAATCACTGTGCTAGGAACTTCTTGTACGGAGCTATGATAAACTCGATGTTTCAATCAGTTCAAAGAAAAACAATAAAATATTTCGTGAAAACTTATTTCAATTCAATTCGTATAAATAATAAAATTCTTAACTATAAAGTACAATTATGTTATTACCCAAATCTGACATTCCATCTACACGGTACAATATCTTTAATCAGTATTCATGGTTTTAATATTTTATAGCCGTGTTAACAATGGTTACAATAATTAATTGTTTCTATGCAACCTGTTCAAATATCCTCTGTGTAACAAAATCAAGTAACGAATGTAGAACGCTTCATCTATCAGAATATGCGAGTTTAGAAACTGTGATATAAATTATCAAAGGTAGTAGAACTCTTTATGATTGGACTCCGGAAGCACAACCGCCAGGTGGTAGAACCAATGTAATTCGACCGGAGAAGTACCACCGCCACACCTATTTCTAGCGTAAAGCAGTTCTTGCGTTTCGGTGGAAGGGTGTGGTTGCCGGCTAACTTTTATATGAGGTGACCATCTCAGTCCTCGGGAGTAGCATAGAACCCATGTTCTATTTAAAGTTTCTTACTGTGGCGAGATCTCGCTACTCATCAAGAGAGATGACGTCACCGTATTCTGAAACGCCCTATCGGAGTTTTCTCAACATCGCGCATATATATACAAGTTCCGAACAGAGACTGTCGGAGCACGGCCTCCCCAGGCATGATATGTCCGTGGGCGGCAGTAACCACTTACCATCAGGTGGGCTTCTTGCTCGTTTCCTACTTCATATTTATAAAAAAAAAACGCCACACCTATTTCTGCCCTAAGGCAGTGTTAAGCCCTCCTGTGTTTTGGTATCAAGGGGTTGGTAAAAGAGACATACTTAGGTATTCAAGGCGCATGTGGCGAACCTCATGTATGAGTCTGATCTTAACTAGGGTTGATTACAGATGTCCATAGGCGGCAGTAGCCACTTACCATCAGGTAGACAGCATGGTCATATAGGTACTAATTAAATATTATACTTAAAAAACGATGAGTTTATCTAAGTTAATATTTAATTTAGTCATCTAATCTGTTATAAAATTCTTCGATCAAAAAATTCATTTAATATTTGTATAGAAAAAAATACTATTTTTATATATATTTCCAATAAATATTGAAAAGAGTAATATTTAAATATTGTAAAGAGTATGAAAAAAGGACCAAATGTGAGTCGCATTCGTTGCACGTGTGTTCCATTTTAATGTTATCTGCTTAGCCAAATAATGTGTTTTGTTCGAAGCGAACACTCAATTAGACATCTTTATTTCTTACTTTTTATTTTACATGAGAGATTACTAATATCAACATACCAAGGTTGACGATTGTGTTTTGCCATTTTTTAAGATATAGCAAAAGAAGAATCTATATTGGAAGAAGTATTTTTGACGTTTTATTATTGTTAATAATTATCCTTCTTTTATCATTATTAATTAGGTATATAAACCCTTTCTTAATAATTTTGTTGAAAATATTTTGAGGTTCAAATTGTTGTTTTTTGAAGATAAAGTATTATTTTAAGGTAAAGTGAACCGACTACTCTTAAGCACGTATGTCTAAAGTTAATTCCGTATGAAGTAAACAATCGTAACCTTAGTTATAGTTTTATTAAGTATTTTGTATATACATTATTAATTTTTCATTAATATAAAAATAAAAAAAGACAATTTTACTGCCTAGTCACATTCTCTGCCTTCATCTTCGTAGCTATGTAAATAATACCTCATCTTCGTAGCTATGTAAATAATACCGGAAAAATTAACCGTTCATTGAACAGGTTAAAACAAGTTAGATCTCGTCAGTTTATCGTGTTGGCTGACATCAGATTAGGCCAACAGTTTTACAGCTGAATCTAATCACAACCGTATCATGTTAATGAATTTACGATAAAAGAATTAATATCATGCAATATTACTAATAAAGTCTCGTGTATATAGGATAATTGCAAATTATTATGACATTGCAAATAATAAATTGCGTCAAATCCCACGTACCTACACCTGGTATTATGAAACGGAGATACAAATGTAAACATTCTTTATTCATAAAGTAATATGAATAAAACTTAATTTTGAACGGTTACAAGTAGTTATGTATTTATCACTACGATAATGAAAAAGATAATTTATGTATTATTGATCGACCAAGCGATAAAATGGCTGCTATATAGGTAATACTGTAGCCCTATTTTAAGTAATACTGTAGCCTTATTTCGAGTAAGCGACTATAAGGGCTTCCAGGGTTGGGGGGCGGCAAGTAAGCAGCAGGGGTTCGAATTGTCCAGTCAAGCGAGCCCGGGAAGTACCAGTATCTGTGATCGCATATAGTCTTAAAGACCAGACGGTGTGGTGTTCATCTGGATGGAATCTGATGGAGCAACGTACTCAGAGCACTCCGGTTGCGTTCTTTTGGAGTTCCAGGAGTCCTCTTTGCAGTGCTGAGTACTGTCACAGGTGGGTGTTGTAGAAATCCTGCATAACATGGCATCGCTTCTACAAAACAAAAAAAGGTTACCTATTTATCTAAAATGTTCAAAAATATTAAGAAATTTTCTGGTTTCCTAATTACGAAAGTGTGGAAAGTATATATGATTAGTAATTTTATATCTATACGATTTATATATTCCGAGGAAGAATCAAAGTCAAAAAGAAAGATCTACCACAATCCCTTAATCGTTTTTACTCCTGGACCTAACTCTACTAACCCAGTAGTCGCTAAGTGCTTAGTCGAAATTAAGTATTAAAATAAAGTGCAAAATCAATAACAGGAATTAGAATCACCTTTCTGATAGCAGCTGAAATAATGTCTACTTTGTCCATCGTAATAGGTGGAAATAGTAAAGGAAGGTTTCCAATTTCCATTACAGGAGAAATGAAAGAAATCTCTATTCGGCACGTATAAATGGAGTGGTAATATATGGTACGATACGTCGCCTGTACGAATAATTATATCGCGGAGCCCCTTTATCTGATATGTCAGTAAAAAGTTTCCAATGTATAATTATCAAATAAGTTTGGTAATTCAGTAAGAGCCATTCCACACGGCGCGTTGCGTTGCGTTGCGTCGTCGCAACGCAAAGGTTTTGACGCATAGCCGGCCACACGGGCGCTGCGCCAACGCAACGTTACTACGTCGTAGTAACAACGCGACGCAATGAGTACTCCCCCGCCCGCTTCGTTTCGGGCGCTGCAGTTCAGTCGCGTACGCGCTGCGTCGACGCAGCGCATCGTGTGTACACTATGTATATTAGTATGTAAAACGACGCAGCAACAGCGCTACGTCGACGCAACGCTGATGCAACGCGCCGTGTGGACCGGCACTAAGGCAAAGCTGCAAAGTACTTGGCAACATTTCCACTAGACGGCAATTTGGCTTATGTATTTTATTTCTAATTTTTAATTTCAATTATAATCTGTACGCCTTATGTATTAAATAATTATATAATTATATTTTATTTTATAGCACATGTTTATAGCTGTTCTGATATGTTCTGCATGATGTTTCGTTGACATGGGGTTATTTTTTAACACACTGGAGTATCAAAGGATAAATGCACCCTCAAATTCGATTCAAAAGATTTTGTTTTGAGCGATATCAAATAAAAAGACAAACAGATTGTCAAAAATTATTGGAAATATAGAATTCTCTATTATTATGTATGCCATGTTCTGCAAATTGCCTTTTTTACAAATACATATATGCGATTTACAGACACGCAACACTCCCATTTTTATTATATACATGGATGTAACTTGCTCTTTAACTGTAAATGAAATAAAAATAAAACCTGGAAAAATCTTCACGCCCAAATTTCCCTTATGTTTTCAAAGGAGTTTCATGTGCCCATGTACTTGAATACGAGTACTATAGCGGGTTATGTCGTAGCTCTTTAAATACCGACAGGAGAACTGTGTCCACAAATAAAACAATATATTGATGATGATATGTTAACATGCAAGTGCACACAATATGCATATTCATATAAAAAAAGTTATTATTGTCTATCTATTCCGAAACCAAAATATAAACTTTTAAATGTCGTTTCAAATCAGTGGTTCGTAGAGTCATATGATTATCTTATATACATTATTGCGTATTTAATAAATCAATAGATATCACATAACAGAATGTGTAATTTGTCCGTGTTTTAGGTATACCAATAAGAGGGCAAATAATTATATCGTAAGGTTATTTGCTGTTTCTCAAAAGTGATATTTATTGATTGCATCAATGAAATGGGATTATAAGGACAATCCATTAGTGAATTGGTCTGTTTTAATTTCTGTGACAAAATTCACTAATCTTTTAATTAATTAACCCACATTGTGATTGAGTTTTAATGTACGTGATAGTATTTTAATTTAATTTGTAATTAATTTTTGTTAATATCATACAGCCAAATTTAGTTTCTAATTCGCAATTATTACTTTAAGTTAAAATCCTATTCTGCAACTCAAGATGTTGTAGCAATGGCCTGAATATTTTTAACCGTCCTCTCTCCCAGTAGATATCTTAAAAAGGGACTAAGGATCAAAATCCAAGAGAGAAGTAAGTTTCACATAACATGAATTCTGGAATCTTGCTCCAAATAAAATACTGCATTTGTGTTTCTAAGGGCATAGTTGTGGCTTAGGACCACTGCTGGGACGTAGATTAAAAAGGATGGATTAATATAATATTATACAGAAATGAAGTCACTACGGCCTTTGCTGTAACCGACATCAAATGAATCATATCTAAATAGTTGAGGACCATTATTGTGTAACAATAACTGTAAAAGTAAGATTACAATCTTTAAACCAAAATAAAAGTGTAATTACATAAAGGAAAATTGTAATTAGTTAGTAGGTACACATACACACAGGTTTAAGTAATTTATTGTTTCACCTACTTGCTTCTATCTTCTTACATATTTACTATAACGCATTGCGGGAAATCACCATCGCCAAGCAGCTTAACTACAAGCTTTGTTATATTATTGAAAATTCTCGGAAACATGTTACATTTTGGGGTTTATGTGCTGTAAAATTTACGTGTAAGCGGCTAACTTGAAGGATTAAAGACTACAATTCTTGTTATAAATAGCTACTTGACCGAATTTTATACTGGCTTCATGTATAACAAGAATTCGTGTTTGAAATTCTACCACCTAATCTTTACTGATTATTAGAGGGTTTTGTTTGGATAATATAGCTCGCCAATAGCGATTATATTTATCCAAAAAAATATATCAGTATTAAAATCAATAAAATAATATAAATAAAAGTAAATATATCAATATTACTTATATTAAATTTATCTCGAATTGAAAATTTTACGTACAATTCCAAATTTATGAGAGTTATCGTAGGTAATATTGGTAAAAACTTATTTATAAAAAAAGAATATTAAAGACTATGGTAAACAAAGCTCATAAACTGTCCATCCAGGATTTATTACAAGCGGGCGGTCACACATGGATTAATGTGACCAAATTAATTTCCCTTACATTACTATCCCACCCTTAACATTAAATACAGAAGCAATGCGGCATTTTTGCTGGTATGACATCATATACAGAGTGTTCGGTTAATCAAGCTTATTCAAGCTCATGATAATTGTGCTGATATGTGATTAGATAACAAGTGCAAGTTTGAAGAATACTACGAGACCTATTTGTTGTGTGAAGCAATTCTTATATTATAATGGAATCGTGTGGTACTGGCTCATTTGCACATTATAAGGTGACCATCTTAGTTCCATCTGTGGCAACCTGAATCACGCTGTCATAGTTTTCCTAACATCGCGCATATACACAAGTGACGAACAGAGACTTTCGGAGCACGGCCGCTCCCCAGGCATGATCACCTAGCCTGGCGGGAGATCTCCCTTGCCAAACATCTTTGTTTAAAGATGTACATAGCAAAGACCACACTCATTTTTAAAAGAAATTAATCAAAAAGTTTACTTATCGATCATGTACTCGCACATTAACGGATAAACCTATCTAAAATTAATACAATATTTTAAATCGTTATATTTTAAGTCGTATATTTTATATTATAAGTCTCCTGATATACCTAACACCCTATATAGAGCACAGTTACAAACAGAAACAATCATTAACCTCGTTTCGTTTTGTGTTAATTAACTTTTCTGTTATAGAAGTAGCAATTGTTAAGTGGTCAGTAGAATATTTTTAACTTACGGAAATCTTGATATTGTCTTTTTTGGGTTCTGTACCCAAAAGGTAAAAACGGAACCCTACTAAGACTCCACTGTTTGTTTGTCACCAGGCTATGTCTCGTGAACTGTAATAGCTAGGTAGTTGAAATTTTCACAGATGACGTATTGATGTTGTTGCTATAACAACAAATACAGAATGAAACAAATATTTAACGCAGATTACCATACAATAAAGATGATTGTTGCCGTTTTTTAATGGTACGGAACCCTTCGCTCGCGAGTCCAACTCGCACTTGGCCAGTTCTTTATAACGAAGTAGCAAACTAGTGGTAACTGGCACCCATGACCAATGACGTCTGGATTCAGACTCCTGATTACAGTCTCAACTGAGGTAGACCATAAATACATCTCTATTCCTGCGGACAAAGTTGGAATGGATCTAATAAGTATGTCTCCTAAACCACACCTTTCAGAGAACACGGCAGTGCATACCATAGGCAGCCATAAGTGAGGTAAGGGATACCTGTACTCCGGCAACGAACAACGAATTTCCAGTTCCTTTTAAATCATTTTGCCTCACTTATATATATAGTTGATATAATTAATAATAATTAACAATAATAATAGAGATACAAGAATAACAGAATTAGGAGTATTATAAATAATTATAATATAAACATAATTCGTAGTTTATAGTAATAACTGACAGTATAATCATTAGACATCGGATTATATGCACTATTAAAATGCCAAAATATGCATGCAAATATGCTCTAAAAAAGGGCAAAATATG
>DWNE01010961.1:0-10072 GCA_018249875.1 Cecropterus toxeus
AGAAATAATGAAATAGTTATTTTACATTTACTTCAAACGCGGTAATGTATGCTCTGTCTATGTATGTTTTGCCAAATAGGCATGCAAACAAATAAATCAATTGTTTTTAATGTCCAACGAAGTGGCACGGGTTTGCTAGTTATAACATATAAAACATATCCTAATAGTTGAAAGTTAAGTTAAACAACAACAAACAAATAGGAAAATTACACACCTGTTTTCGAAACTAAAATCAGATACCCGCTATTTAATTCTATCCGCCATTTGCGATACGTAATCGCGACAATAAAATAACCAAACACCAACCATACAATATGCTATCGATGGATATTATCTGCTATGTCCATGGCTTGGGTTTCGACACGTAATAAGGGATATTTTACGACGAGAAACGTTAAGACAAGTGCATTAACATCTTTAGTGTATGTTTTGTTGGAGTAAGTTATAAATAAGATTATTTTTATGGCTTTTATTATTAGAATTAAAATTCTGTTATGATTATTATTATTATTTGATAGAGATAGAGATAGACAAAAAACAATAAGGATTGACAAAACACAAAATAAATATTATCAATTAAGGGATATTAAAAAAAGACGCTTTCTCCACTCATAGCCCCACACTAGGATTTTCTCCTGTGTCGCGGGTGCCATGGACACACAAAGATGAATACACAAACACCCAGACCCAGAACAGAAATTTAAACTCATCTTTCAGATGCCTGTCTCGCCGGGGAACGAACCCGGGACCCAATGCGTGTTAGATCGGTATGGTAACCGCTCGGCCACGCGGATCGTCGATATGTCTGTTTAGAAAACATGTGGCGGCGTGAACAACTTAATCGACATTTTCTTGGACATCATGGTTCAGGAGACACTACGAGACGTTACAGACGCTTGTGTTCTTCATTGTTTACGAGTATTTTTACCAAAAATATCACAACGTTGATTTTACTCTTGTACGCTATGCCCCGCGACATGTAACTGCGTTTTAATAAAAAAATAAAAAAGGAAAAAACATAATTACATAATAATTAATTAAATATTAAAGTGCAAGATACTGGAGCTAGCTTTCCTGCCCATGTAAAAACAAGATGGTAAATATAAAAAAAAAAAAAAACAAGTTTTTGCAAAGAAAAAAGACAGACTCACTAAGTTTTTTGCCGGATCTTCTCAGTTCAGCGCATGCAGTGCAGCGCATTCTAAGAAAAAATATTTATAAATATCTATAAGACAATTTGTGTTTGGAAAGGCTTCATCTCATTTTTCATTTTATTCCATGAACATTTTTGATTAGAAAATTACAACATAAATTATTATGGGACAACTTACGTCTAATAGAGTGTGCAAAGTTCATCTAATATCAGTTCATATGATTCAGGTTATTAACATCAGCGTCAAACGAACGCATCGGGTGGGCAGCGTCGCGTGCCACGCGCGGATTGGTGACCCGACGTGACGACCACCGAGACCGACGCGACCACGATGTCTGACCGTTATAACCTACTAGCTGTTTCATGCGGCTACGATTACGTCACATTTACCGTAAAAAGTATCTGTAGTGTCATAAACCATCTTTTTGCCAAATTTCATCCAATTCTATCCGTGAGGCGACGACCGGTGAGCCGAGGGTCAACTCTAGTATAGCTGACCCCACACAATTACAAACTAATAAACGGTAATATTTGCAGCTCATCAGTGTTTAATAATATTATATTACACAAAAAATATTAATTACAATGGAAAACTTAATTTTAACAATACCTATAGGTAGGTATGTATTTACACTATAAAATAAACATGTGAAAGGCGGCCTTAAGGCGGCACATAACTTTACAGTAAAGAGATGTTTGTTCCTGTTAATGACAAAGAATATGATTAGTTCAAGCGTTTATAATATATCATGGATTCATCTATGAAAATATTTCAATAAAACATCACCGATAATTTAACTACAACTAGATCTTAAAACATATTTAAACCAACTAAGTTTACAAAGAGTGGGAAAAAAACTGTATAGCATTCTACTCTCATCAGCCCCCACACTTACAGGTGTTGGTGATGAAATGTTAGATTAATACGACTAATTTCCCTTTTACCCGACTGCGTCAGAAAGAGGGTAATGTTTTTCGAGCGTATGTACATATGTATATATTTATATGTATGTGTGTTTGTATGCATGTCAATTTCTTTGGCACGCGCTACAGCCCAAACGGCTTGACGGATTGTGACGAAAGTAACATAGTAACTATATATTTTTTAAAAGTGGCTCCTGGAAATAGAGGAAAAAGGGTGGGGAGGGTCATTTTTTTACTATTACGATAATATGTATCAAATGAAAGCTAATAAATAGACCAATCTAAAAAAATATATTTGAATATTTTTAATTTACTATTTTAACAAAAACTCACATGAGTGTTAAATTATATGATTGCATTATGAACAAAAATTTCGATTTACGCAGTCGGAATTTTTGTATTACGATTTTTAATAATATAACTAGAGAAGCAAACAGCGTGCGATCCCTCTGATTGTAAGTGGTTACTGCCACCCATGGAAATATCAGGAAGCACCGTCTTGCGTTTCAGTGGAAGGGTGTGATTGCCGGCTCACTTTTATATGAGGCGACCATCTCAGTCCTCGGGAGTAGCAACGCATCTGTGATAGACTTCATATAGAACCCCTGTTCTATATGAAGTTGCTTACAAATGTCCATGGGCGGTAGTAACCACTTACCAACAAGTGGGCTGCTTGCTCACTTGCTACTTCATATTTATAAAAAAGAGACTAAGACGGTAGCCACATACAACTTGCAATCAATCTAAACAATAATGTTATTAAATTACCAGTGTAAATCTAAAATAGTTACACGAACAAAGTGCATTTCCAACAGCAATAACTCGTAATTAATTCAAAGGAACGCATTAAAGTATTAACTGCGCGTAACGCAACCATTTTCCGCCACATTACTACCAGTTGGTGGCAAACCAACCGCCATTTGGACAACTTCCAAATGTAAACACTTTATTTTACTTATATAACTATATTTACATTACGGGTATTAGTTCTTTATTAATTGAAACCGCTAAACGAACTTGCACTAACTAGTCATTCGTTAATACCGCTGCAATTTCTATACCTATAACAAAAACAAAAAAATATATAAAAAAACCGACTTTAATGCCTCAAAAAACTAAAAATAATTTAAAAATATGATGGTTTGGAACATACTGAACATACACAGTGTATAGGTAGTCCCGAAGTCGGCGCTCAACATGTTTCGCTAGATCACGACAATGAAACTGTCCTACTAGTATATGAGCGGCTCGGTCGGATTTTGCTGGAAGACATACGGATAGTTCATGATCTAGATTAAACGTATGATACTCATTACCGTAGTAAACACGATGGCGGGCGAAGCCGGAGGAATGAGCTAGTACCTTAATAAACTTGTAAGTAAAATTACAAATTTACCTTAAAAACGTGCGGAATAAGTCAATTTCCGATAACGGGCGCCCGCCAAATTCTCGGATCGTTTACTGTAATACCTCATTATATTTAAACTACACGTAATGTTTCTCAGACACTCTTGTGATGAATTATTTCCTTTAAAAGTCTTTAACGCGAGGCTTATAATTTATTGTGATTGTAATACATCGCTTGGTTAAAACAGGATATTAATGTCTGCTATTCTGTTTATCAACACGAATTCGAGACATTACAATCTTTATACGACTCGCGTGGTGCGGACACTATACCGGTTTGACACGCAAATTCCGGGTTCGAACCCAGACAGAAATCAGAATGATAAATTTAGTTTTCTGTTCTGGGTCTGGGTGTTTGATCATGGCATTTACTACAACATCAAATTGATGAGAGCTATGAATTACGGAAGCGTTGTTATTATGCGTGTTCTGAATCACACTATCAAAGTTTTCTTAACATCTTGCAAATTTATATAAGGTTACTTAATACTATCGTAGCATGGCCTTTCCCCAGACATGATCACATCGCCCAGTTTGCCAAAATTGTAATTTATCGAAAAATAATAAATTATATGTAGTACTACATAACATTTATTACTAAATTACAATTTCATTAAAATGAAATGAAATGTCTTTATTTTGCATAGGCCTACGGGGGCACTTACAAATTGTCAGTTACAATATTTTTTTCTTACACTACCACCACATCGGAACACTACCACATCTGAGAAGATCCGACAAGAAACTCAACGTGTTTCTCATTTTTGTTTGTATAATATCTTTTTTTCTTTTTTTTTATAATAATTTATTATTTACATTGCAATAAAAATAGCTCCAGTATCTTGCCTTAAATTTGGCTAAATATGAGGCTTGTTTGGCAAGATACATTGCTTTTCATTCCATTTTATGGCAAACTAGCATGCATGTTACTGCCGTCCATAGACATTTATAACCGCCTCAATATAGATTAGGGGTTCTGAAAAAGCTAATAAATAAGTTTCCACTCTTGAGAGACGCATTCCTCATATATCGAGTAAACCTTCGCCTCATGTATTGATAAGGCAGACGGCTCCCGGATGAGAAGTAGTCACCGTCGCCTATGGACATTTGCAACACCAGACGAGTCGCCAATGCATCGCCGGCTTTGAAGGAGAGCTCTTTTTGCATCTTTTTTAAAGAGCCCCATGTCATAACACTCCAGGAATACCTCAGGAGGAACATTATAAAACCTTGTACTTATAATGCAATGCGCAATGGAAACCAAACCGAAAGATGCAATCATTCATTAATCTATTTATTAAAAACGCGATGGTATCTGCCCATCCGTTTAACTGTGGCTGATTTTAATTAAACTCCAATAGATAAAGGATAAAGATTTCTTCATTCACCGGAAGTGAACTTAGATTATAACGTGTGAAGTGATAAATAGGTCGGTAATAGTGATGCTTCCATTCGATCCGTTAACTGTGTTCGATAACAATCTCTAATTATTTGTGCTGTGCAAACAAATGCTGGCTGAGATTCTATTTAATTACTCGACTTGAGAACGGGGTAATGTTTTTCGAGCGTAAATATGTTTGTATGTATGTGTGTATATATGTTTGTTTATATATATGTCCATTTTTTTAATAAGATCGAAGTAGCAAACGAGTATGCAGTCCATCTGGTGGTAAGTGGTTACAGCCGCCCATGGTCATCTGTACTTCATATAAAACAACGGTTCTATTTGAAGTTCATCACAGATGCACTGCTACTCTTGAGGATTGAGATGTTCATTTACACCTAACTGAGCCGGCGACCACACCCTTCCAACCAAACGCAAAAACTGTTTAACGCTAAAAATAGGTGTAACGGTGGTACCTCCCCGTTCTAACTACACTACTTCTAACACCAAGTAAATTACAGATACAATTAGATTAGAAAAGATAAATTGTTCAATCTTACCGATATTGAACAATCTTAGGAATGAGGCTCGTAGTAAAAAGCTATTTTCTACACCGTAGGTTTATCATTAGCAACACATACTGATCGAAAATATACCTGTACACTCATAAAAGCCAAGGTGACGTTATTCGCATCTTATTTTATACGTAATTGCAATACGATTGTCTACGAATTAGTCTGATAAATAGGTGTTTAGTAAAGAAAAGTACTTGGCACTACAATACTAGCAATGTTTTACAGAAATAGTTTTTGATGTGAAACATCTATAAACGCTGGTAAACATCACTATTGGCGTGGCGATGCTTGCATTTGTTTATTTTAGCGCCATCTGTTAAACATTTTCGGAACTATTAAGTATCGAACAAAACTAAGCGGACTGCGGTGTTAGTTCGACTTAGTGCGGATTAATGTTCGTAGATGGCGTTATTTTCATTGTGCTATATATTTAGTTCCTGCTGTTATATTGTCTTTTACGCATATTACTTGTACGAACATTATGTGTCACGTCTCCCAGGCATCCCGTGAAGGCTATTTTTTTAAAGTGCTTTGCCCTAAAAATAGAGTATTAAACCCTCTTGTGTTGTTCCGGTTTAAAGTTACTGGAGACACTAAGACCTTAGAACTAGCAACACATCTCCAATTGCGAGCAATGCCCGTAGAGCTAATTTATTATGTTCTCTTAAAACAATCAATGTTTACGTTTTCGCCAATAACTTCAAAGTACATTGCAAAGTATGACTGAAAAAACGTGGAGTGTCATGTACACGTGCAATGTATAGGCAAATACATAAACAATATTTGTTTTGTAACAAGACACACTCGTAAAGGTACAGGATTTGTAATCTAATCTCGGCTTTCGCCTTTCGTTCTATCTATTTTATCTTATCGTTTTCTACTTCTATAATATAAATGTCTACAATCTTCCTCTATTAAATAACAATTTACTTTAGTGCCTTTTAATAAAAAATAGCAATGGACATTGAAGCCTGCACGTAATATACAAGAAATACTTAACTTATCAAGTGCAATAAATCTTACCAAATGTCACAATTCACCTGCAATCATTTATTTAAAATCAAAAATCCATTCCGTGATTAATCGATTCGATCAAATAAATATTTAAAAAATCTGAGTCATTATCACGCGGAAATCATAAATCATAACGCGATTTTATTTCAACATATTTCAAAAAGAAAGAAATGAATGCAATCAAATGTCAATCAAATTTATATTTGCTTTTTTATTTGGGCCTTCTGAAAGCACCAGGAATATTTGGCAATGTTTCTCTTAAAGATTCATATTTAAGCGTTTTAGTTAGTTTTACGAATAAATACGCCTGTGGTATTGTTTTAATCTGAAATGCGAGTTTACAATTAACTCAGGCGTTGCAATTTAGGCTTTAGAAAGGACTACAAATGCCATATGTACACGACTGTCTTTATTTGTTTCATTAATCGACACCGTCAGAAAGAGGGTAATTTTTCGACCGTATGTTGTTTGTAGGTATGTCCATTACTTTGGCACGCACTACAGCCGTGACGACTTGACGAATTGCGACATACGTCATATCATTAATTTCGTTTCAGAATGCATTAACAAAATACGTGGGAAAAAAGGGGAGGAATGGACGATTTTTTTATTACCATTATAATATGGATATCAAACGAAAGTATATATGGGAGGTATCAAATAGTAAATAGACCATTAAAAAACATTATATAATAATAGTTATATATTATTATTTGACTTATAAAAACTGAAGGCAAACAATCGTTTCAAAGCAGTCGGGATTTTGTTTTAATATTTTTCACAATATTACTTGTATATTCATCGATATCACATATTGAAATCATATACTTAGGTACGTAATATGTAAGTATATGATTGCTATATGTAATACATATAGTACTTGAACAAGTATTTCTCTTACAAAATGTTCTATTGTATGTTATCGTATCATATATCTTCAGTTATTAATGTAATTACCACATTATTTTACCATTTTTTGTATGTTAATATTGTTATTGTTACTGTTATTTCATTGTTAAGAAAATAATCCTTAAAAATTCTTAAATTTGACATTTTTAAACGAATCGCCTCCGTTCACTCCGATATTCTGAATTAGTAAGGCAATATAATTAAGCGTAATAAAATCAACATTATGCTCTGACGATATGAGCCACAGAAGAATATGGCAAACTGGCGCCAAGGTCAACGTTCTGGTCGGGTTTGCGCCAGAATTAACGCTTGTTTATACGGAAGCAAACATTGCAACGGTAAAGGTATTTCGGCAAAACTGGCGTGTTAAACAGGAATTTATAAATATGACAGATATGTCATCAAAACAAACGTAATTTGTATAACAAGCTCACTTATACATTATTTCTTATTCCTCAAAATATATACCTACCTATTTCGATAAAAACACAGAGACAAGAAATCAAACAGTTGGATATGCAATATGACCGTTTTACGTAGGTCTGTACGTAATACGTAATTTAATTATCGTTGCTTTACGGTGAAGGAAAACGTCACGAGGAAACCTGCACATCTGAGTGTTCTCTAAAAAAAGAGTTCTCAAAGGTGTGTGAAGTCTATGAATTCGCACTTGGTCAGCGCGTTGGACTATGGCCTAAATCTCTCTCATTCTGATAGAAGACCCGTGCCCAGCAGTGGGACAATAATGGGTTGACGATAATGACGATGACGTAGGTATGTAAAACATATGTAATGTGAATAAGAGCCCAGTCTGAACAACCCACAGTTTTAATTGCAAAGTAAGTAGTTTGTTAACCTTAACGGGTAAACTGCTGAATATATAGTGATTTTTTTAACTCAAGTATATTTTAATTAATGTCAAAGGTTTTTATAACATGCAGAAAAAACAGAAGGAATAGAAGGTGAAAAGATCATGAAATTTTCTTTTTTTATATAGCAGACAGGCTACCCGATGCAAACTATCATCGCGTAAGGACATTTTCAATACCAGAAGACTCGCCAATAGATTTGAAGGAGAGCTCTATTTGCACTTTTCTTGGAGAGTCCCATGTCATAGCGTTGGGTAAATACCTCGTGAAAAGCTCACTCTACATCTGACCTCTTATCTATTTATCCTCTATATTTCTATATCTATCTTATCCTCTATATCTTTCATCGTTCGTGGCAGGAGAGAGTGCAAACCAAACTGTGGAGGAGCATCACGGGTTCAGTTGATGCCGATGGAATCTAAATCTTCGGCGATTTATGTGATGCTGCGAATTCTAAACTGGTAGTGTAACAATAAATAAATAACGCTTAACACAATTATAGCCCACACTAAATTTTTTCCTACGTCATGGGTGCCATGGACACACACAAAGACACAAACACCCAGACCCAAATCTAAACCCATCATTCAGATGTCTGTCAGGACGGGGGTCGAACCCGGAACCCAATGCGTGTCAGACCGGTATGGTGTCCGCTTCGCCACGCGGGTCGTCAATAAATGCTAAATGATGTTTGTTATATATTCATCATAATCCCATTTTCCGTGTATATACACTAATAATGCTGTTAGGGGCATATCTTTTAACTCCAACAATTTGGTTCAAGTAGAATAAATGCGGAGGATTAATCAGGTCACGAGGTAGCCCTCGTTAGGGTAATCATCATTGAGCTAGTAACGAATAGAAATGGCCTTCGTAATTTTAATTAAATATCAGCCATTTTTTAAGGTAGCAACTGAGCTTGCATAGGGTACCTGAGGTCGGTGCCTACTACAGATGCGTCACTAGGTCACTACCCTTGAGGATTAAAGGACGCCTTTTATAAGTGCAACTACTATACTTGTGAACATAATGTTACGAGTTTCAGTGCACTATAGGTACAATTTAAATTTATATTTTATTTATTTACTTCATTACGAAACAATAATACGTTCAAAATACAGTAATAAAGTAAGATTACACGCATAACGTCTTAAACAATTTAACCTTTAATTTGAATGTCTTCAATTTATAGATACTTAATGGCTCAAGTACTCGTGCTTTGTTACGTGTTATAAAGGGCAAAAAATATTCGATATCTTTAAATAGTGAACAATATCGAAATTAAAAATAACCTATAAGTTGACCAGGTAAATAAGCTTCATCCACGCAAAATTTCATGTAAATCGGACCGGTGGTTCTTGCATGACTGTAACAAACAGACACACATTTAATTTTTATATATTAGTATAGAAATACAAAAAAAAACATTATTAATATTGGCTCGTATCAGAAAATCTTGAGTAAAATAAAACTATTATGTGCTCAAACAAATTTGCACGCACTTTATCATAACTGATATTTCCGCTGCATGCCATTTCTAATTTATTTATCGTCTATGGTACTATTAATTCTAAGTGCATTGCACGTAGCAACTTTTATTAGGCCCTAACGAAGATAGAAACTGCTGACGTACGGAAACCCTAATCTAGGAAAATAATTAATTACAAGATTTCAATCACGATCTGTTTATAAATAGCGAATGTTAGAACTGGGTCGTGTATTAGTTAACATAAGTAAACTTAGCTTATAGTGGAGTGCCCGGAGCATTGAAAACCGTAAAACCTCGGATTAGAGTTATAGTGAATGAATTAATATGATCGATGTGGGATATTGTTCT
>DWNE01010962.1:0-10072 GCA_018249875.1 Cecropterus toxeus
TGGCCGGGAATCGAACCCGGGACCCATTGCGCGTCAGACCGGTATGGTAACCGCTCGACCACGCGGGTCGTCAAGTATTACACTAGTAACATCGTTAAAATATTAGAACAATAAACCCGACTACTTAAAATTAAATTTATGATCACAATAATATATATTATTCAATGCCTATATGATTTTTTGTCAAAATAGTCAAGTAAAAGTATTAAAATTTACATATATTTCAATTTGTCTATTTACGCTAAGCTTTCATTTGATACCCATATTGTCGTACTGGTAAGATTCGTGCCATCCCCCCTTTATCCTCTATTTCCAGGCGCCATTTTAAAAACATATATATAACCTATGTCACTTTCCAATCTGAAACGATTCTAATGATATGTCATACGTCACAATCCGTCAAGCCGTTTGGAATGGAGCGCGTGCCAAAGAAATGCAAACAAACAAACATACAAACAAACAAACATACATTCGAAAAAGACTACCCTTCTTGTGACGCAGTCGAGTAAAAAAAATCCTTGTATACTAATGGACCCATAAAATTATGAAAAGATGTAATGTTTCACGAACAATTGTATATTAAAGACACAATTAAAAGTGAACTCGTAATAAAACTCCAGGTCACCTGAGTCTCGAAAAGACGTTAAAAGCTTTTCAGTGTTACTGAACTATCGTTCATAAAGTATGCAGTCTCGAGCTTATTCATATGCATAAGATAGTGATTGTATTCTAATGACATCGTAGAGCGCTACTAAATGTAACTTAATGTCGGGGTAAGGAAATTGTACGTTACATATTGAAAAGCAAAACAGTTATACGGTTATTTTCTTTTTATAAGATTGCCGTAGTAAACGACCCCGACAACGATGAGTAGTACGAGTGATGATGGGTGGTCACTGCCGCCCATGAACACTTGTAAGTAACTTCATATAGAATACTGGTTCTATATGATGAAAATTACAGCATGCTTTGCTACTACCAAGTACTCGGTTGGTACTTGGTTTTTTGTCGCAAGAAATTCTTCACGATAAAAAAGGTGAGGCGGTACCGCCACGGCCGAATGTAACTCGTTTTAACATTTCGAATCAAGTTTAAGAAAATCGTAAGAGTTGGCTATAAAAGACAAACTACTAGAGTACATAAACATATTATGTTATGTATATTCTTCATTGTAATAAAGCGTAAAGTTGATATATTTTTAAATTTAATGGATAAATAAAGTAATTATAAACATACATCAATTAAAAATAAAACGTAAGATCGTAAATATATTTGAAAAAAATCTCGGATTCTAATAACAAAAAAAATTAAGTATGTTATGTGTATAAACCAAATTTGTATGTATATTCCAATAAAAAGCTCTATATATATGTTCATGCGACATAGTGGTAAAATTGTAAACAGATACGTGTATAACATGCAATAGCGGAGAGCTTGCATTATTCTTGACAATATGATTTATTATAAGAGATTCAGTTGCATTAAACCTCGCGCTTCCGCGTTTTGTATTCGTAGCGTTGAAAATATTTCTCTCATTTCTCTTGCAGCAACAAGTACTTATTACATTGAACATTGAATTTAGCAAATGCTTTTCGTATAAATTTGTTAACTTAATTGAAAAGTTTATGAAATAAAACTGTAGCATTCAATTTAATTGAATTTAATTATAGCACTGTGGGCTAGATCTTCAATTTTGAGGCTATACCTAGACTTAAAAGTGAAGTATAAAAATATTACCATATATAGAAATCTTATTATAGCCCGGATCATTTTGTATTCAGAAAGCACAGGTCGGAACACAACGATTGTAATATTTCTCTGATAACGGAATACGAAATTCATCATACTGTTTACGTTCATTACGTATGCGAAATGCACGCGAAGATAATTTAAGAGCGATAGCCATAAATAAATAAGATGTTTATCTCCTATCCGGTTTCAGAATATCGCTTAGCTTCGTACTTAATTCTAATAAAAGACTGTTCATTTATATTCTTGATACTTCCTTTCTACTTCTATTTTTACCCGAGTACGGCGAAGCAATTGAGGATTATGATTTTGACTGTTGATTTGACTTTGTGTGCATGGATGTTCATCTGTTCCCTCATAACTTCTAAACTAGTTATCATAATTAGACAAATAAGTTATCGTTAGAAGCCTCTTCATTGTCCGCTGATAATAGATTGCATGACGTTACGTTAAATTGACTCTAGCGCTCTCTAGGGGACTTAAAGTAAATCATTAAAAAAAAATGTATGAAAAAATATGGGTATCAAATGAAAGAGCTTTCTTAGCACATTTCAAATATTAAAACATTATTAGCTATTACCGACAGCTTTGCTTGCAATCACCTAATCTATAAAATGAGGTAGTTGGGTTTTAGTTTTTAAACTTTATACTTTTTACCCTATAACCCTTTAAGAAGGAGGGTAATGCTTTGCGAGCATATGTATGTACGTATATTCATATAAATAAAATGTAACTTTTAAAGTAAAATAGGCTTATGGAGCCTAAATAGCCTAATGGTTCATACTAGGTCTCTCAATCGAGGGTCTAAAGTTCGAATCCCAGGCACCTCTGATTTTTCTTAAGTGCGTATTACAAATGATTTAACACTGCGTTACAGTGGGATGACATCGTGAGGTAACCTGTACCATTAGTACGAGTTTGTCTTGTTTTTCCAGACAAGATTGAGTCTTGTTTCTGCCCATACATCTACATGCAGCGCCCCTAGCGGCTTGTTTCGGAACTAAAATTTACAAAGGGCATTTTTGGCAGAAACAAGACTCAATCTTGTCTGGAAAAAACAAGACAAACTCGTACTAATGGTACTGTTTGGTGAACCTAGTTCAGCGTAATGTAATCAAACCCCGCGATAAGGGCTTAGGGATACTTTGTAAGAACGTTAGCAAATTAAGCGGTTCATAACTTCTACTTAACGCCGGATTAATTAAATTAAACAAAATAAACCGAACAGCGCTTTATAAAGGTTTAGAATGTACGAAAAATACTCTTTTCAGGGTTCCGTGCTCAAATGGTGTCATTAGAATCCTTTCTAAGGGTTTACTGCCCTTTCCTCTGTTACAGACCTGTGTCTCTTGAACCGTAAGAACACACACTTCTTTACAGAAAGTGTACCCTTGGTCTCTTGAACCGTAATAGGTAGACAAACTCGTAGATTCGTAGACCCTGGCCACTCTAATAAAAAAAAAAAAGTAGGTGTGGGGGATGGACATGAATATATAAGAAACATCTTTTCTTTATTTTTTTCAGTATAGATGCAGCATTTTATCTAACGTAATATAGAGACAATCGAAATTGTTACAAAATATGTTACCTGTACGATAAAAATATTAAAAAAAATAAGGAGCAGATATATATATAAATATGTTTTCTTTTTGCGGTTTCCTCTCTTTTTTTTCGTTAAGAATACGTTTAAATAATCCAACATATGCCTGGACGTAGTACTGAACCACGTGCGCGATACCGACTCGCACTTGGCCGGTTTCTGTTTATTAACATCGTAATAAACGGAATTAATAAAGGTAACGCGAAAAGTACGAAAATATTTGTGTTTTCTTTGTTTTTATGAAATAAACAGAGTTTTAACAGAAGTTCGACTAACAAGCCGCCCACTTGAAAACAGCTCAGCAATAAAAGTAAATATTACAGAAATAAGTAAGCAACAAGTTTTTATATGTACTGAATATTCTAACGACGATTTACATTAACTCAAGGGCCATAAATATTTGCTTGACGCTGAAAGCATCAGCGTTGAATGAATTTCAATTCAATTCAATCCAATTCAATTCAATCCGATTGGAACTGATCCGAACCGATCCGAATCAGCGTTGAATGAATTTCAATTCAATCCAATCCAATTCAATCCGATTTGAACATATCCGAACCGATCCGATCCTATCCAATCCAATCCGTTCCGATCTGTTCCGATCCGGGTCAATCCAATTATATATTTTTTTAGTGTTTCACAACAAACGCTATCCCATGCAATGCTATTCCGTAGGAATTGTGTTTTTTCCGGGATAAAAAGTAGCCTATATCACTATGTCCAATATATGCCAAAACAAATGTATGCCACGGTAACAAAACATTTGTCGGGATAAAAAGAAGCCTTTATGTTATTCCAGACTAAAATCTATCTCCGTACCAAATTCCAGCCAGATTCGTTCTACCGATAAGGCGAGTTTGAGTAACAAACATCTATCTATCCTCACAAAATTCGCCTCTATAATATTAGTGAGATCTCCGAACGTGAAAACAGAAGGGACCGAAGAAAATTTCGGCAATTTGGGATAAGTCTTTAAATTGTTCCTAATACCATAATCTAGCGTATTATAAAATTGAAATCTAGCGAATTAGAAAGAGACGATTCGTGCTAGGAAAGGGCGAACATAAATGTTACGTCCCTTTAATAACCGCGATCTTAATTAACTACTCAAAATACGAACACCGTGTGATGACCGTGGGACGACCCGCGTGGCGGAGCGGTCACCACACCGGTCAGACGCGCTGGGTCCCGGGTTCGATTCTCTGCCAGACAGTAACATGAATAATGAGTTTAGATTTCGGTTCTGGGTCTGGGTGTTTGTGTATTCGTCTTTGAGTGTCCATGGCACCCACGAAACAGGAGAAAACCCTAGTGTGAGGCTATGAGTGTAGAAAGCGTATTGTTTTTTAGAATTTTAGAATAAGAACACAATTTTGTTTTTGCACAAAATCACAAAAATGTCGCATTAGGTTCTTTTTATTCGCACCGTGCGATATACTCGTACATAAAATTATTTCAATGTTCATTTAATTAACTCTCACTTAAGTGCCCTTCATCCATCTATCAGCCCTTAAGAGTCTACTGAACACAGGCGTCCTCAGATCTGCGAACTCCGACCAGTCCTGAATTAAATTGTTATTGTCACCCATCATTGCAAAGTACATGACAAGGTAAAGCCGAAAACGTAAACGTACACTGTACATTGCAAAGTATAGGCGAAAACGTTATCAATTATGGTTTTGAAGAAACGTAACGTTTAGTTCAGTCAAATCTCAGTTAGCTACACTTTGATGACAATTTCGCGTGACTCACTGTGTCGGTAGTAAACAGCGGTATATAACTACGCGACCACCAGCTCCAAGTCATTACGGTAATTGTTCGCGGAGATTACAAAACGGCGAGCTTTTGTTTTCGAAGTTATTCGAATTTTACTTTAAAGTACACTAGGAATGTTCGTTCGTTCAGTGTTTTTTTTCTGCCTTCAATTGCTATTTGAGTTTATTCTCAGATATATCGCACAATGAACGAAAATTTTAGCAAATTGAGGCAAATACTCGAAACTACTCCAAGTAACTTTTTGAATCGTTTAGCAAATAAAAATATGCGATTTTTTTTTAAAGTATAAACATAAAGATTACGTCCCTTTATAACAAATTTCCTAAAATGCGAACAAAATTTAGTTATTTCTACAAACACCAGGTGGTAGAACCAATGTATTTCGACCGGAGAAGTACCACCGCCACACAGGGCCGTATTAGACTATGTTGGGGCCCTTGGAAACACAAGAATTTGGGGCCCTTTTAGAATGAAAAGAAATCAATCGGAAAATATCTAACTTGACAACAAAAAAAAACTACAATATCTAACTTGACGGCCAAAAAAGACGACAATATCTAACTTGATGATAAAAGAAGGTTGCCAAATCTTGTTTTGGCCGCCCCTCAAAATTTGCCTGTGATTAAATGTGAGAGAAATAGTCGGTCCTTCGAGGCCCTATGAGAACGGGGGCCCTGGGCACAGGCCTCGTGTGCCCTTATGGTAAAGACGTGTGTTCTTGCGTGGTGGTGGAAGGGTGTGATTGACAGGTCACTTATATATGAGGCGACCGTCTTAGTCCTTATATTATGAAGATGGTAGACTACGCAGGCACCACCATGACAACTATTCCAGCCTAATAATAGCAATGTGCAACTTTGTTCTAGAATAAAGGGTGTAGTAAAGGAGATAAACTTATCCGAGGCCTTTTAGTTTAGTTTTTATTGGTAGCAACGCATCTGTAGACAAACTCAGGCAAGACTTATCTGAGATTGATTACAGGTGTTTAAGGACAGCAGTGACCACTTACCTTTTTTTTTCGAGGAGGAAACCTTAAAAAGGTACCTGACGACGTGGGAGCGACGCCAGGTTATGTGGGATTTTTACCGCACTAAAAACCCCCCGGTGGCCATCCCCAGCGCTGCGAAGAGGACTCCGGGATTTCCAAAGGAATGCAACCGGAGTCGCGTTGCCCCATCAGGCTCCACCCAGGTAAGCGGCTGGGCCCACCGCACCGTCTGGTCTTTTCGGCGGTATGCGACCCCACATACTGCCGTCCTTCCCGGGGTCGCCTGGCTAGACGGTTCGAGCTCCCATTATTGACGCCCGCAACCCCGGAAGCCCCTTTTAGTCGCCTCATAGGACAGGCAGGGGATACCGTAACCCTATTCTGATCCCGGGACTACAGGATCAGCAGCCTCTTACCTACCTTCGTGTAAATCGCATGCTCATGCGTAACTTCAACAAATCAACATTCGATTTCGATTCTATATCGATTCGATTCTACCAAATCCCTACCATTAAAATACCAACAGTCCAATGTCAAAGTATAAATAGGAAGTAGCGCTATCAAAGGTCAAATCAAAGACAATGGCATCCAAATGGTAATTTACTGCCCGTATCTCTTAAACCTTCATTAAGGTCGGTATTGGAATCCTAATTATGGCCGATCCCGGGGATAAGCGGTCGGGTTTTTTTTTATGGCGTTTAATTTGTCGTGGGTTCGGTTTAATGTATATCTAAATATATATAACTCAAAGGTGACAGCCTGACTGACATAGTGATCTATTAACGAACAGCCCAAACCACTGGACGGATCGGGCTGAAATTTGGCATGCAGGTAGATGTTATGACATGAATAGGGCTACGGTATCCGCCTGCCTGTCGTAAGAGGCGACTAAAAGGGGGCTTTCGGGGTTGCGGGTGGTTAAAGTGGGAGCTCGAGCCGCCCTACCAAGCGACCCCGAGAAGGACGGTGGCATGTGTGGTCGCATGTCATCGTAAACACTTGAAGACATGGTGAGAGTAAATGCTCGCCGGGAAAGGGCCCGGAAAGGGGCACCGCGCTCGAAGGACTCCGGTTGTGTTCCGTTGGAGATCCCGGAGTCCTCCATACAGCGCTGAGGACGGCCACCGGGGGGGTTTTTAGTGCGGTAAAAATCCCACATAACCCGGCGTTGCTCCCACAGCGTCAGGTACCTTTCGAAGGTTTTCCCTCCCGAAAAGTAAAAAAAAAAAAAGATGTTATGACATAGGCATCCGCTATGAAAGGATTTTGATCAATTCTACCCCCAAAGGGATAAAATAGGGGATGAAAGTTTGTATGAAACTGTGTCAATTTTTATACTTCTTAACGCGAGTCGCGGGCAAAAAGTAGTTTTAATACGGTTGAAGTAACAAACGAGCATTCAGCCCACGTGATTGTAACTGATAAACAGCTTCATATAGACCAAAGGTTACATCTGAAGTCGATCTCAGATGCGTTGCTTCTCCCGAGGAATAAGATAAATCGCGAATCAATCAAAATGAGGCAACTATCTCAGTACTCGGAACACTCGGGAGTTGAAACGCATCTGTGATTGACTTTAGATAGGACCCCTGTTCTATACGAAGCTGCTTGCACTTATCATCAGGTGGACTGCATGTTCGTTTCTTATTACAATGTAAAAAAAAACTAAATATGTAATTGCCACAAATCATATAACACCAACATCTTATTCATCCAAATCCACGATACATATACAATGTTCAGCCGAATGCAATCCCAATACGAATTCCCGTATTGACCACGCTTTCATCGAAAGCTAATAAACAAACCGCTGGAGATCGGTTCTTGAATACGGGATAGCCACAAATTGTGCGAATGGTCCCATAAATCTAAATGCGTATGTACACACTAAACTACCTCCAGCACTTGGATGAAAACTCAATAGCCTTGAAGCTTTCAGCAAGCGATACGAGGATATTTATTTTACCAATATAGCACGTGGAGTTCATTTGATTCCAACTAGCCACTGCGTCACTGACGGCAGTTTTGGTCCTCGGGAGTGGCAACTCATCTTATTTCATGTAAAACTCTTCTAAGCCTAATTACCCAACAGCGTCAGAAGGAGGGCAATGTTTTTCGAGCGCATGTATGTTTGTTTGTATGTATGTTCATTTCTTTGGCGCGCGCTACAGCCTGAACGGCTTGACGGATTGTGACGCACCCACGTCCCGACAGACTTAGTCCTGTCTAAGCTATAAATTTTAAATTCGAATTGGTAAGACTGATAGTTTTTTTTATTTTAAATTTTTCACGCAACTTTCCTATTTTTTGTTTTATAAGAACCTTCTCCTGACTGTAACAAACGCAACAAAAAAGAAGTAGCGAAATCCAGCCTTTTACACGTCATGCTAAAACCAAGGAAAATAGGGATTCATTTTTGTATATAAAGATACCTACATACAGATTTCTTCAGTAGTTACTATCACGTGGACTTCTCTACCATTTGCAAGATGAATATTACAAAAGAACTTCATTTCTACCTTTAAATACAGAAAATTAACCATAACCAGCAAATTAACCATAAAGTTGTCGTAAGCCCGCAAATGTCTCCATTTTCGGCTTACTCTACATTTGACCCCGACCCCTACAGCTCTACGAGTAAATTATACCCGGATAGTGTAAACAAACCGCCCGGGATCGCTCTCGAGAGGCGGGATACCCACAAATTGCATACACAACTCCATAAATCGCGATCTTTAGCCGTTCCCCTGTGAGTTATTCGCCTCACGCACCTCTGCCTTTCCCTTCGTCGAATTAAATAAGACTAACTACTTATTACACTACTTACTTATGCATTTTGGATTATTTATTCAATTGAAGAAGTAAACGGCTGGTAGTCATTGCCGCCTATAGACATATAAGCAGGAACGCCTGAGGTAATTATGTAATAGTAACCTAACCTCCTTCTAACATCCTTCCAAAACAAATTAGTGACAACGATGCCTGCGCGTCGAAACATGAAGAGTTTCAGCACCTTCGTAGTAAGTGGTTACTGCCGCCACATGTACTTATTGTAATCAAATGCAAACAATGGGTTCCGAGTTTGATCGCCGGCCAGACAGACATCTAAATGATGAGTTTAGATTCTGTTCTGGGTCTGGGTGTTTGTAAATTCGTCTTTACGTGTCCATGGCACCCACGACTCAGGAATCCTAGTGTAAGGTTATCAATTTAGAAAGCGTTATTTATTCTTTAATAATTTATTATATTTATAAGAGATATGATGCACAGACTAAACAAAATCACGAAATAACATGACGACATTACGATCCTAACGAGACTCGACTCCATTTTAGAATACCTCTGCATGATAAGCTGAAGTTTATCTCAGCACCTGCTGCAGTGAAACGTTT
The DNA here is from genome assembly GCA_018249875.1 of Cecropterus toxeus. Classification (NCBI taxonomy): domain Eukaryota; kingdom Metazoa; phylum Arthropoda; class Insecta; order Lepidoptera; family Hesperiidae; genus Cecropterus; species Cecropterus toxeus. The sequence continues at coordinate 9,506 of DWNE01010962.1, forward strand.
AACGATCTGATACAACGTTGCCAAGTGCTCGCCAACTGCGTTTAACTACTATCGAGTAAGTTGCAATAGTTATTCGTCTTTATATATGTACTAAGTACGTATATATTCAAATCTATGGAAATACAAATATGTATATAACCAAGACTTAGATATGAACTGATATTACCATATATTCAATTAAATATGGATATGTTATAGATCAGTGCTGTCAATGCGAGATGGAATCGATGACCAATAGAAATCATTATATAGACAGGAAGGTCGCAAAATAAAAAACTGAAATTTGACGGCAAAAATGGTTGTCAAGAATTCGATTGAACAGGCCACAAAAATATTACTTGCGAACCATACTTTCGACAACCTGTTCTATATTATAACAGACTTAGTTATTCACATATGTTTATGTTAGTTAGTCACATAATTATATGTTATTTATATGTATGGTTAACAAAATGACGTCAAAATACACACATAAAAAACACGCTTTCTACACTCATAGCCCCACACTAGGATTTTCTCCTGTGTCGTGGATGCCATGGACATACAAACACGAATACACAAACACCC